>JAGGCT020004249.1:184638-212797 GCA_017654935.2 Phymorhynchus buccinoides | reverse complement strand
ATAGTCATTTGATATGTATGCACGTCCTGAACGAATACAGTTACCTGGTCTGTTCTGTCCGTTACGTATGGGTATACGTAATATGCACGTCCTGCCGGAACGAAACAGTTTACCTGTCCTGTCTGTGTCCGTATGTATGTGCAACGCTATGCACGTCCTTGAACGAAAACAGTTCCCTGTCATCTCTGTCCGTTATGAGGTGTTATACGTATGCACGTCCCTGAACCAAACAGTTTCCCGTCTGTCTGTCAGTAGGTAGGGAAGGACGGGGTAAAAGCGCCATGGGCTTGAGGCGCGGGTAAGAAGCCCACCCCAATTATCTCATGAAATGAAGCAAAATTTCAGTCTTCATTTGCCCATGAGACGAGCGATAATGTCTAAGCATCTTCATGGCAAATTTGACTGAAAGTTTCTTTATTTTCATGAGATAATGGGGTGGCTTCTAACCCGTCGCTTTTTACCCCGTCTCTTCCCCTATGTGTATACGTATGCACGTCCTGAATTAAAACAGTTTCCCGGTTCTGTCTGTCCGTATGTATTGGTGCATTAACGTATGCACGAGTCCTGAAAACGAAACAGTTTCTACCCGGTACCCCACTGGCGCGCCTAAACCATTGGAACATATTTTAACAAAAATGGAAAAATCTACGTCCCTTTACGTTATCTGCTGTGGGACCAGAACCTTGACCGTGTTGACGAGTGAAAAATCTGTTTAACGTCTGGAACAGACGCAATATGGGACATTAGTAAATATTAAGATAGCTGGTGGGCGGGAACGACCTTGGATGGCAATGCCCGGACGGAGGGCAGTGCAACACCAGCAAAGTCCCGAATTTTTAACACCAAAAAAAATAAAACAGATATGTATAATGCTGAACCTTTGACATGATATTAGATTCACCAAATGTCTCTCTCTCTTCTGGTTCTGTCACCAAAGGGCCAAGCCAAGTTCGATTTATCCAAGTGAAATCTGATTGAATATTACAGAAACACTCGATTAATGAAATGGTAATGTGTGGGTACAAATCAATTATTATTGTCTATGTAATAGAAACCAGTCAAAGTGTTATTGCTTTTTCTAACAATGGACTTGGACTGTTATTGCCTTCTGTGAAAGACGTGGCAACAGTTTGGTGGGTTTATATGATGTTGCTATAAGGAAAATGTGTTGACTGCAGAACAGGTGTTGATGAAACTTAGAAGCCGTTAGCCGTTCCAAAATGGTCCCGTGGCCACGGTTTCCGGTTCTTATAGCAAAACTTCAAATGGCCACAAATTCTTATTATTGTGTTGTTCCAGGGACATTCATTCAATTATACTCACAATAATCAGAAAAGCCTGTGCAGTTTTCAATGGCCACATATCTCAAAAGCTCTCAAATAGCAACTTAAGTCTGATTTTGTGGTGGGTTGACAACACCATATGAAAGTAAGGTATCGACAGGACTGGAGCGCACCGAAGAAGACAGGCAGCCAGCTTATCACCAATGACTATAAGCTCAAGGAATCTGGGCTGTGGATGTGACAGTTAGAGCATGTTACCAGGGATCTTAATCTCCCAATATTCAGTGAAGGAACGCCGTAAAACAACACAACGCCTCAGCCGCCTACGCAAAGTACGAGGGACTGGACATTCCCAGACTCAGGCATCACATATGTACACACAGTTCCACACTGGAGACTCCTTCCGTGTGCCCCTGTGCATGTGCCGTCTCCGACTGACTGTGAGCATCTCCTCCAGGAGGTCGTCGTCGAACCTTCCCAGAACCCTCAGAGACAAAACTTAGAATTCGGACCGCACCGGTTCGGGAGAAGAATCTCGGGCTCATTGGAGGATGAAGAAGAAGAAAGGTCCCGCCTCTCCTTACCACTCTGAGTCGCTCTTTACGCTCTTTAGTCCTGTCTACTTAATGAAACACGGTATACAATCGACCTACACAAGTCGAGGAACGTTAGTAGTCCAACAAGCTGGCAGAACGCAAAAGGCTTCAATCAATCAATCAAAAAATGTATTGTCTGTTTAAAACATAAAACAGTCTTTGTTGGCATGACAAATAAAAACACACATAAACATAGACATAATAAGACCGCATCAAATATAATATACAGAAACATCATAAGAATTAAAGTACAATGCAAATATAAACGAACTTGGAAGTATAGCACACATTGTCATCAACAAAAAACTCAATACTACCAACCCTTTATTTGTTGAGAACGGTTTGGGATAGTCATGTGTTATCTAAGTTATTATGTAGTTCATATTCTGTGTTGTTGATATAAAATGTGTTACTTTGGTTTTTCTTAGGTGCACTGCCTCTCTGATTGCATTCTTGGTATGAGATAATAAAAGATGATTTGGACTTGGATATGGATTTGGAACCCACTGCTCCGCGACACCATCGCCAGCAGGCCCCCCCCGCCAGCCAGCGCAACACTATCACCGCAACAATGGCGGTTCACCACAGCGGCACCTGCATTCAACCAAACAATTACAGCAAGGAAATAAGGGCCATAACTGGCAGGAACTGTGCCGGTCGGGGTTTGTCCCTGGTGAGCGCTTCGCTAGCTGGAGTCACGTGGTCGTGCCTGGATACTGCACAAGAAAGGTCTATGGTCTAAACGGTTTTTTAAGGTGCAGACTGTCTTTAACATCTGGACAGCATATATTTTATTAAAGGCCTGGCCACACTGCATACGATTCGATTCCCTACGATCCGATTTTAACATTTGTGAGGCAAAATTGACGTAAAATTCTACTGTCTAAATGAATCTGATGAAAATCCTACTAGTTATGTTCACTGTATTATTTGTAGCCGCCCATATAACACGAATCTGATGAAATATATTATTTTTGTATCGGACATTTTATTTTGATTCGTGTATTGCGGTCCAGACGTAGGGGAAGACGGGGCGGGTAAAAAGCCCATGGGCGGGTAAAAAAACAACCATGCCAATTATCTCATGAAATAAAGAATATTACAGTCAAATTTGCCCATGGCAGACGAATGACTAAACATTACACCCTGTCTCATGGGCAAATTGTGACTGAAACTTCTTATTTCATGAGATAATTGGGGTGGCTTCTTACCCGCCCATGCGCCTGTCTTACCACCGTCGTCTTCCCCAACCAAGCAGATATTACATTTCCGTCTTAGTGTAAAAAAATAGGGACTTTACTGGAGTTGCACTGCCTCCGGGCATTGCCTCCAGGACCGTTCCCACCCACTCATCTTTATATCTACTATCTGTCCCATTATGTGTCTGTTTCAGACCCGGAGGACGTTTTCAGCAGAATGATGCATCGCAGAATATCAGAACAGGGAGAGTACCAGTTCATATGGTATACCATATTAGTCTGTTCCTGTTTGGTTAGGGTGTTTACACGTTAGCGAGAGGCCCACAATATACACCTGTGTTATTATTATATGCATAGGCCCAAAAGCCTGTCGTAGGTAAGAGAGGTGCCTGCAGAAGGTAACGCGTGATGAAACCGTACGTGGAGGCTTGGGAAAAGACGGAGGTATAAAAAAGCCCCAATGGGCGCGGTAAAGAAGCCCATGCCAATTATTCATGAAAATAAAGCAAATTCAGGCACATTTTGCCCTGAGGACGGGCGGTAATGTTTAGAATGGGGAAATTAATTATTTGACTGAAATTTGCTGTATTTCCATGAGGATATATTGGCATGCGGCCTTCTTAACCAGGCCCATGGGCATTTTTACACCCGTCTTCACCTACTGCATGACAATTTGGCACAATTATGCACAATGACTTAATAGGAAGGTACTGTAGGTCGATGCGACTTCAGTACCCTTAACAGTGCCAGTTTATATTAATTTCGTAAGGTCTGGAAGTCAAAACACAAATCTGCTTGAATGACATCGTCGAGTTCAAATTAGAAAGCACTAACGGAGCGCAAACCTCCGTCAAGGAAATTAATTAAAATTTTAAAAAGCTGCCTTATTAAGTTATACACCAGAGTCTCTTCTTGTTTTTTTTTTTTAGGGGTTAAGGTACGTTTCGTATTTGTTGAAGAACATAGAAAACGTACAAAAACTAGAATACCCATTTACCGCATACAAAATACCATCATCATTTCGTTGTTGTTGTTCTTGTGTTCTTTCTTCTTTATTCTTGTTCTTTTCTTTTTCTTCTTGGTCTCTCTCTTATCCTTCTTCCTTTTATTCTTATTGGGCATTTCTTGTTTGTTGTTGTGGTGGTGGTGGGTGGTAGGTGGTAGGTGGTGGCGGTGGTGGTGGGGTGCGTCTCGTCTTCTCTTCTTCTTCTTCTTTTTCTCTTATCGTATTCTCTTCTTCTTTTCTTCTTCACAGGAAGTTTGGAGTCTTGTGAATCTTACCATGAAAAGTGAGCACCCCACTTGGGCTTCCCGTTTTTTTTCTTCTTTCTTTTTTTTTTAAATTGATGACGGGCTCTATACAGTATAGGCTACCGACCGCGCTAAGGATAGCTAGCATATGTGCGCCATTTATGAGTGCATAATAACTGCACTGTGCGGTGTTGAAATAGTTGCGCGTGAAGGTGAACTGCGCACGTGAACATATTAGGCAAATGGCATCGACCTTGCACACTCCCCAACCCGATCACCGCTTTATAGCCTAACCTCTCCCCTTCTTCCGGCCCACCACCTCTCCCCTTCTACTTCCGCCCCCCCCCCCACACCCCCCAACCCCCACCCCGCCCCCCCTCCACCACTCATAAGCGTGAGTAGTCCCCAGTAGGGGAAGACCGGGGTAAAAAGCGACATGGGCGGAAAGAAGCCCACCCCAATTATCTTATGAAATACAGAACATTCATGTCACAAAGTGCCCATGAGACGATAGCTAGACATCTAACGCTAGTACCTCATGGGCAAAATGCAGACTGAAATTTCCTTCATTCATGACGATATGAATTGGGGTGGGCTTCTTTACCGCCCATGCGCTTCTTTTTACCCTGTCTTCCCCTATTCGAATATTTAATGTTTTACGTACTCGCGACCAAAGCCACCAGGGTCCAGTTTCTTAGATAACGGTCGCCGCGCGAATAACGCTGACGCCAAACGGGGCCTAAGAAACACCCTAAACGTTGCTAAATGAGGGTCAGATAACTTCTTACCCCTTAGCCGCCAGCCTATTTCAGCAAAACACCATTGAACTGTAACTGGGAGTAGACAAAAAAAAAAAATCCTTCAATTTTGGGAATCCTCTTAACATGTAAGTACATAAAATTGGCCCTTATCCTATCCTTACCTATCAAAATGAAGAAAATAGCGGTCTTGAATACAACAGGCCGAATTGATTGCCTTTCAGTAACAGGGCGTTAAACCATGTGGGGCTAAACTGTAACATGGCGGTGCAAGGAATAAAATCAGGACAGTGCAGGTATACACACTACATACGGACAGACGACCGGGAAACGGTTTTTGTTCAGGACGTGGGCATACGTATACACCATACATACGGACAGACAGACAGGGAAGCTGTTTTGTTCAGGCGTGCAATAAAGTATGCACATACATACGGGGCAGACAGACGGGGAAAACTGTTTTGTTCAGGACGTGCAGGCACATACACATACTACGGACAGACAGACGGGGGAAACTGTTCTTGTTCAGGACGTGCTTTGGATACCGTATACACATACATGTAACGACAGACAGACAGGGGGAAAATGTTTTGTTCACCAAACGGGACCTGCATACGGACTACACATACATCGGGACAGACAGACAGGAAACTGTTTGTTCACACCACGGACCGTTCGTGCATACGGAGCACCATAATACGGACAGACAGACAGGGGGAAAATGTTTTGTTCACACACGGACGGTTTTTTGCATACGTTAACCACAATACATACGGACAGACCGACAGGGAAAAACTGTTTTGGCAGGACGTGCTACGTATACACATACATACGGATCAATAAAATCATACCTCTCGGTCAGTTCTACAGTTTTCGCTTTCACCCAGTCTTTCTTTGTAGTACAGAAAATTACATTTGCACCACATTATGTCATCTAACATGATGAAATATAAGAAAGAAACTCCCAAACCAACTTGCGTTGTGTTAATGTGCTAAAAAATCATCCAGTATTTTTTCACGATTAGGACTTAAAGAATATTTGCTGTGGCAAGTCTAAAATGTGCTTGTGGTTCTTCCATTTTTAAAGTTCAAGTCTCGTCAACGCGAGATATTTTTTTTAAAAAAAGCCGGCGGAGGAGAGTATTAATATTTCCCATGGATCCTTCAAATAGTTTGTGGCTTGCTACCCTCGAATCACAGCCCAACCCCCCCCCCCCCCCCCCCCACCGGGTGGGGTTTTTGTTTTTTTTTGGCAAACTCGGCGAAAGAGGTGTTCTTCAGTACCCCTTTTTTGCCGATTTGCGCTATCACGCCTAGTCACGTTAGCCCTTGTGAAAGGACCATAGTATTCCTGTTCCCTTCCCCTTTATACCTAATTAAGCGACTCCCAATTGGGTTCACTTTATGTAAGCACTTTGCACTTACGCTGAACCGCACAACTTTAGTATAATCGCCAGGCCATGTAGTAATGAGTGGGTCTCTAGATATATAGTTAAACGGGGTTTGTAAATAGCAGAGCAGATGTAAGTCGACTAAGATACCCAAAACGATTGGCGCTTGACGAATTCCACACTCAGGGTTAAGAGGCGGTAAAAAGCCCATGGGCGGGTAAGAAGGCCCATGCAATTTATATCTGAAATAAGCAAATTTTCAATCAAATGTGCCCATGAGAAGAGTGGTAAGTTAAGCGTTCGCTCATGGGCATAATTTTACTGAAATTGCTTTCATTCATGAGATTAATTGGCAGGGTTTACCCAGCCCATGGGCTTTTTAACCCCGTCGTCCCTCTACTACTACTACTATACTACTACTACTACTACTACTACTACTACTACTACTACTACTACTACCAGTTGGTTGACTGGATAAGACCACACCAGACTCGAGGGCAGGTAACAACGATAATCGTGGGGTTTTAGGAAAGGCTTTAATGCCTCAGGCCCTCGCTGGTCAAAACATGACAATCGAGAGTCAGTTCTTAACCACTTAAAGATAGGGGGGTCGGTGGTAATAAGCTTAATTAAGTATGGTGTCTCCCCTTTTGACTCGTTTAAAGTGTGAAGCGCATGAGTGGTGTTTGTGTGTGTGTGTGTGTGTGTTGTGTGTGTTGTGTTGTGTGTGTGAGTGGGTGGTGGGTGGAGTGCGGTAATGTTGTGTGCGTGTGTCATATGTAGTAGGTGCGTGTGTTGTTTTGTGTGTGTGTGTGTGTTTGGGTTGTGTGGTGAGTGTGTCGTGTGAGTGTGTGTGTGAGTGGGTGGTGTGCTGGGTGGGGGTGGGTGCGTGTATGTGTGTGCGTGTGTCTCTGTGTGCGTGCGTAGTGGGGTGTGTGTGTGTGTGTGTGTGCAGTGTGTGTGCTGTGTGTGTGTATGCGCGCGCGCCGTGCGCAAATAGTGTGACTATATTGGAAATATTTAAAATCTCCTGTCGTGATAATAAAGAGGGATCTGTGTGTGTGGGGTGTGTGTGTGTGGGTGTGTTTTGGTGTGCAGTGTGTGTGTGGTGTGTGTGTGTGTTGCTTCCCTGTGTGACTGTGTGTGTGTGTGGTGGTTTGTGTGAGCACGTGGCACAGTGCGTCGCGCGTGGTGCGTGCGTGTGTGTGTGCGGTGCGTGCGTGCGCGCGTTTGTGTGTGACTCACTTACACTCGCTCACACTCAATCACTGACAGAAAAAAAGTAAGCTTAACAGGACAAAAAGTAATCTAGCTTAAAGGGAAAAAGTAACCGGTGGGTTTTTTTTTCAGTTCTTCAATTTTTTACTCACTAGGCCTATAGGCTGTAATCCACTCTCCCCTTCTTTTTTAAGATGGAGCTGACAACTTTACAGAAAGTCTCAGGATGGTCATCTTCCTCGTTCTGAGCTGTATCTCAGTCATGAACTGTTGTACAGAATGGCTTCAAATTATGTGTGGTGATGTACCACAGTCCAGGAATGGTCCGATAAAATTTTTATAGCCGTGCTGACCTCGACCGTGAAGTTTGACATTGAAAAACGAACTTTTTTCTTCACAGCGTCAACTCTAGACTCTTTCCCCTTCGTCGGAATCATTATGTTCAATCAATTGGCTTTGGGGATACGCATTGTGCTAATTTAATGATTATACACTAAGATATTATGTACTAGATGAAAGGTCAAGGTCAATACCTGTGGAGGTGTCAAATTTGTGGTTGGATGTCATTATGAATCTCCCACGCGTTTATGCTGCCAGCCTAACAGTTCAGCTGCGGTTTACTCATTACAGCAAGGTGCAACGTATTGATCTATCTTGAAGAGAGCCTTAGACACACTGATTTTTTGGTTACATCATAATATGTTTTTTTTAGCAGTCGTTATAGTTCTGGCACCATTGGGTTTGCACACACACAACCCTATGATTATATTATTGATCATCATGACCTCATGACCTCAGGAATGCAGTAGGAGACATTGGTGGAGGCCAACTGGCCGTTGACCATTGACATCTGACATTTGTATGCCATTGAGGCTGTTATATGAAAAAGGTAGTGGTTCTATTTCTTTAAAAATAAATAAAATATTTCTTTACACTGAATCACTAGAAGGAATGTACCAGCTAGGCGGCACATTTTTTAGGCCTAGAAATTCCAGAATAAACTCCGCACAGGGAAGACGTCTTCCGTGGAAGCGAAACGGCTCGGAACGGGAAGGATGATGAAAATACGTTAAACGTCCTCCGGTATGAACAAGACACATATGGGACAATAAGTTTAGAGGAAGACGGGGTAAAAAAGCGCATGGGCAGGTAAGAAGCACACCCCAATTATCTCATGAAATAAAGACATATTTCAGTCAAATTTGCCCATGAGAAAAATGCTAGACATTAACGCTCGTCTCAAAGGCAAAATGAGACTGAAATTTGCTTCAATTAATGAGATAATTGGGGTGGGCTTCTTACCCGGCCATGCACTTTTTTACTCCCGTCTTCCCCTAGATTATAAAGATGGTACGTGGGTACGATCCTGGTAGGCAATGCCGGAGGGAGGGCACGTGCAAATCCAGGAATAGATCTCCTGCAATTTCTTAATCTGGATACAGATGTATAAATATAGTGATCTGTGGATACTGCCAGTATCTATAACGATGGCTTGGAGTCAAAACGGAATATATCTCCTGATTAATATTTAGATAGTACAATGGACTGGTACTAATTTTAACATATATTGTAGAAAAACTGATATACATGTGCGCGCACATAAAAATCATCTGCAGCAATATTTTAAAAAAAAGCATTACATCCCCATTTTGCATTATTTGCAGTCTTTTTTTTTTAATACAAGTTTCTTAGTTTTCTGTAATCGACCATCAATAATAAGTCAATGGACTATCTAAAGATAGTCCGTTTTTTGACTCCAAACCATCGAAATGCTCTTGTCGTGTGCTTCTCATACCACGTCTCAATCTTTTTCAGTCTTGTTTACTCTGTTGGCGCTTTTGGCGGGCGGTCATCTTCACTCTAAAGATGATTGAAATTTGCAAAATGAAGTTTAAACTTTTCTTTGTTCTACCATCCAGTAGCGTTTCACTTCACGACAAGTGCTTGAAATGAAGACTGAAATTCCGACAGGTTAAATTACAAAAGGAATGGCTGTAATAAAGAGAGAAAATACAAGGATAAAGAAAGTAGAATGACAATAATCATGAAGTGAGAATGAAAGAGATAGCCTACACCAGCAGACAGATTCACACACGCACGCCAGCCACGCACGCACGCACACGCACGCAGCAAGCACGCACACGCGCACACGACACGCACGTCACACACACACCACACACAAACACACACACACACATATACACACCCGCGCGTGCGCGCGCTACTAATAGGTGTACTACTAGGCCTACTACTACTACTCCTACTAACTACTACTACTCCTACTACTACTACTACTACTACTACTACTACTACCTACTACTAAATATATCTACTACTACTACGGGGTTACATGGCGCGGTAAGACTCTTTCTCATGAAGTAAATATATATATATAGGAGAAGACGGGGTAAAAATTTGCTTCATCCTGGAGAAATTTGGCATGGCTTCTTAAAAGCCCATGAGATTTTTGGCGGGTAGAAACACCACCATGCCAACGTAAGTGTTATCTCATGAAATACTTAAGTAAATTTCAGCATGGGCAGCGTCGAAGCCCACCCCCACATTTGCCCATGAAACGAATTTGCCCACGAGACGAAAACAGTTCGTCTCATGGGCAAAATTTGACTGAAATTTGTTTCATTTCATGAGATAATTGGGTGGGCTTACCCGACACTGCGTCTTTTTACGCGTCTTCCCCATTACAACTGCTACTTTTACTATACTACTACTACTATACTACTACCTACTACTACTAATTACAACCCTTATAGTAGGGGGAATGAGGGGAAAAAAAAAGTCATGGGCGGGTAGTAGAATTCTCCTAAAAGAAAGAAATTCAGTTTAAATTCTCGAACGCTCCTATGCACATGTCATGAGACACACATAGACACACATGACACACACCGTTCTTGTCTCTCACACACACACACCACACACACCACACACACACACACATACCACACACACACACACACACACACACACGTAGTGTTACCTACTTTATACCTTACAAGCTTCATGGCTTGTTTTGTCCCTACGCAAAACATACTACTACTAGGGGAAGACGGGGTAAAAAGCGTACATGGGCGGGTAAGAAGCCCACCCCAATTATCTCATGAAATAAAGAAAATTTCAGTCAAATTTGCCCATTAGACGAATGCTAGACATTAACGCTCCGTCTCATGGGCAAAATGAGACTGAAATTTTGCTTCATTTCATGAGATAATTGGGGTGGGGCTTCTTACCCGCCCATGCGCTTTTTACCCCGTCTTCCCCTACTACTACTACTACTAATACTCACTACTAACTACTACTAGACTAATACTACTACTACTACTATTACTACTAATACTATACTACTACTTATTTTTCTATATATATATATTAGGGGAAGATGGGGTAAAAAAAACCATGGGCGGGTAAGAAGACCATGCCAAAATCTCATGAAATAAAGTAAATTTCAGTCAAATTTTGTCCATGATTACGAACGCTAAACATTAACACTCGTCACATGGGCAAAATTTGACTGAAATTTGCTTCATTTCATGAGATAATTGGCATGGGCTTCTTACCCGCCCATGATCTTTTTACCTACCCGTCTTACTACTAACCGTTCTTGTCTCTCGCATATGCACTACCACACACACACAGTCTCACACACACACACACACACACCACACACACCACCCACACACACACACACACACACATAGTGTTACCTACTTTATACCTTACAAGCATTCATGGCTTGTTTTGTCCCTACGCAAAACTACTACTACTACTAGGGGAAGACGGGGTAAAAAGCGCATGGGCGGGTAGAAAGAAGCCCACCCCAATTATCTCATGAAATAAAGAAAATTTTCAGTCAAATTTGCCCATGAGACGAATGCTAGACATTAACGCTCGTCTCATGGGCAAAATGAGACTGAAATTTGCTTTCATTTCATGAGATAATTGGGGTGGGCTTCTTACCCGCCCATGCGCTTTTTACCCCGTCTTCCCCTACGTAACGCCTGCCCCAAATTATCTCATGAAATGAAGCAAATTTCAGTCTCATTTTGCCCATGAGACGAGCGTTAATGTCTAATAGCACAGTGGAACCTCCCTTATAAGACCTTTAAAAATCATCCAAAATGAGGTCTTATAAGGGAGGGGTCTTATCAGGAAGGTAATTTTGATACTTACAAAGAAGGGCAATGTCTCAGGAGAAGTAGGTCTTATGTGGGAGGGAGTCTTATAATGGGAGGTCTTTTAAGGGAGGTTCCACTGTATAGAGATTTGCAGCGGGTTACATAGATAGGCCTATGTGGACGGGGACGGGGAGACGGGGACGCATCAGTAGAGATGGAGACATACAGATATGGTAAATATGGTCACATGGAGATGGGACACGTAGAGACGGTGATACATAGATATAAACAAAATTACATAGACTTGAGTATGTTAGAGGTGGGGATACTAGAGATTGACATATAGAGACAGGGGACACATGGATATGGTCACATAGGGAGACAGAGACACATAAGTATGGACATACTGAGATATGGTCACATACATATGGGGACACGTAGAGACGGGAGCACATAGACCAAAAAAAATATCATACGTTACACTTATGGTCACATAAGAGATGGGGATACAATCATAGAGATACAAATATAGAAATATAGTCACATAGAGATGGGGATACAATCATAGAGATACAAATATAGAAATATAGTCACATAGAGATGGGGATACAATCATAGAGATACAAATATAGAAATATAGTCACATAGAGATGGGGATACGTAGAGATTGACATATAGAAATGGGGACATGTAGAGACGGGACACATAGAGATGGTCATATAGAGATGATGGTCACATAGAGACAGGGACACGTAGATAAGGGACGAGGCAAGAAACAAGAAGACGGGAGGTAACCAAATCTAGGGAACTCGCACTCGAAAAACTTGAAAAGTGAGTCGTCTCCCTTTGTGTCATGTACTCCCCCTCCACCTCCTTCCTCTCTCCACTCCACATTTATCACTCCGCAAGTTTACGGACCAAAGGGACTTTGAACCGTCGTTCCACCTGAACGGCGGTGTAGTGGCTTTGCTCAGGTCGTGAGTGTGTGTGTATGGAAACATAACTTGCTGAACAGTGTAATGAGGTCAGAGTTATAACACTAACAGAACCAGGCTAGCTGAAACTCAGCAAGGCCAGGGGCAACTACTTGCTCAGTTCAGTTGCTGTGTGTGATTTCCATCCTGGTTTTGTCCACTGTGGAATTCTTTCGGTAGGTTTGTTGTGTTGTGATTTTTCTGTTTTTTTGTTGTTGGTGGGTTTTTTTGGGTGGGGTGGTGGTTTGCCGTTGAAACACTTAGCGACAGAACTTCGTCATGAATCTGCGATTCTGATTGAAGCGATGTGTGCTTTTGTTTTATGATTCCATCAATTACTAAATTAGCCCCCCTCCCCAACGGTCTCTCTGGTACAGTCAGAAATTAGGCCTAATGTTGACTAGTCTACTATGAGTATAATCTAGTCAGGGCACGCCCAAAAAATAATCCAACAGCCTGTCGCAGTCAAAAGTGTAGCTCGTGCAAATCTGCCGCTCGCTACTATGACTATGAGTATGACTATGAGTATGAGAGTCTGTATTTGCGACATTGAGCAGCATGAACCACAAATTTCACTTTTTTGTAGGGTTAGGGATAGGGTTAGGTAAATGGTTCAAGTAAAGAAAGAGTGAAATTTGTGGTTGTCGCAAATACAGACTGTCATAGTAGCGAGCTGCAGATTTGCACGAGCTACACTTCATTATCAAGAGGGCAAAAGGCTTCAAACATAAGCCAATAGTGCAAAAATTGCTATGCTATGCTATTTATATACACTGGCCCAAAGACCTGCTATTTGAGTGGGCCTCCAACCCATGAGTGTGTAGACCTACTTACCTTGTACTGGAAGATTTGAGTTAGGTTACAAGTACAACTTGATTCACACTTGTGTAAGTTGTAGGCCCTAACATAGTAACAAGTTTGACAAGTGAATCAAACTTGTTATCACTGACACTGGTCTTAATATTATGTTGTCCATGGATATAGTGTGCTGTCAGTACTCTGTGTGTGTGTGTACATGATTTTTGTGTGTATGTGTGTGTGTGTGTGTGTACATGTTTGTGTGTGTGTATCATCAGTCTGTCATTGACTATATTAGTATTATATATAGATACATTGTGTGTGTGTACACGTGCATATAATTTATTAGTCTAATTATGTGTGTGTGTGTGTACACATGTGCTTGCAAGCATGTGAGAGAGAGAGAGAGAGAGAGAGAGAGAGAGAGAGATAGAGAGAGAGAGAGAGTGTGAAAGAGAGATCTATAGTGTGTGTGTCCAGTGTGTATAATTCATTTGACTTGATTTCTTTTATTATCACTTCACAATACACCGTTGGAATGTTTCTTGGAAGAAATGAACATTTGTTTGCTGTTTCTGATATTTATGAAAATTAATGTGTGTGGCAACAGTTCAGTTTGTCGTCACGTGAGATTATGAAGCAAGTAACATGGAATCATGGATGGATAAAGTTCTACTGTCACATTCATTTGACTTGATTTCTTTTATTATCACTTCAGAATACACAGTTGGAATGTTTGTTAGAAGAAATGAACATTTGTTTGCTGTTTCTGAGATTTGACAAAGCCAATACCTTAAATAACATGTTACTCATTACCTGTGACAACAGGTCAGTTTGTCGTCACACGTGATTATGTAGCAAGTAACATGGATAATGTTCTGCTTTCAAATTCATTTGACTTAAATTTCATTATTATCACTTTACAATACACAATTGGAATGTTATTTGAAGAAACTAACATTTGTTTGCTGTTTCTGAGATTTGACAAAGCCAATACCTTAAATAACATGTTACTCATTACCTGTGACAACAGGTCAGTTTGTCGTCACACGTGATTATGTAGCAAGTAACATGGATAATGTTCTGCTTTCAAATTCATTTGACTTAAATTTCATTATTATCACTTTACAATACACAGTTGGAATGTTATTTGAAGAAACTAACATTTGTTTGCTGTTTCTGAGATTTGACAAAGCCAATACCTTAAATAACATGTTACTCATTAACTGTGACAACAGGTCAGTTTGTCGTCACACATGATTATGTAGCAAGTAACATGGATAATGTTCTGCTCACACATTTATTTGACTTAATTTTTTTTATTATCAGTTTACAAATACAATACACAAATGGAAAGTGTCTTTGAAGAAATAAACATGTGTTTGCTGTTTTGGGGATTTTCATGTATGGTAGACAATTGTGTGTGAATGTGATGATGCAAACATAACCATGCCACACTTGCTATTAATAAAGTGTCAAAAATAATTATACCAGGTTATTTTAACAATGTGACTTTATTTATTTCTGCCTTTTTGAGCATGATCTTTGCTTTACTTCTCACACAGCACAGTACTTTATGTTGTCACGTGTCACAAGTAACATGCCTCCTGAAGCCAATTTGAAATTGTGATTAAATCATAATCTAAGCAAAGTTGGCCCAAAATTCATACAAAGCCATTTACTTGGAGTTAAAAAGAAACAGAAAAGACCAAAAGAATTGCTAACAATGACATTTTATTTTTCACTTGGTTGGAAAGCACTTTTTGACACTGCCTCATATATATAGATACATTGTGTGTGTGTACACGTGCATATCATTTATTAGTCTAATTATGTGTGTGTGTGTGTGTACACATGTGCTTGCAAGCATGAGAGAGAGAGAGAGAGAGAGAGAGAGAGTGTGTGTGACTGTGAGAGAGAGAGAGATAGTGTGTGTGTATAATTGCAACTTACATGGGCTCGCACACAGACACACACAAGCACACACACACTTCACTTATGCTAATTTTGTACTTTCTGTCACGTTGATTGACAGATTCTGAGATTGTGAGAATATTATTGGATACGTCTACAGTGTTCGTGAGAATTTACCTGTGTCTAACTGTCTTAGTTAAATCCTTGTTCATAATTTGCTTTTCACCATTTGTCTGATTTTTTTGCCCACCACTGATTAAAGCAATGGTGGTGAGTATTATTTATAAAGGGATCATAACTATGAAGTTGAAAAAGATGACCAGGTTCAGTGTTGAATGCTTTGCCTTGAATATAGATTATTTTTAAAAAACCCAGCCAATATGTTTATGTTTTACAAGAAAATCATAGTGCAGTGTCGCTGACATAAGCAGCATTTGTGCAGTAGATGAACAGGCTGATGAAGGGAGCGAGATGCCCCCCAGAGCTCCGAAGTAAGCTTATTTCTTTTGCTTGAGTGATTGTGGTTAAAACTTAAAAGTCTTCTAATATTAATCTTTATTATTATAAACACAATGAGCAACTTAGGATGATGACTTGACCGCCAGGGGGAAATCAAACCAGTAGGGGCTTAGCACGTGATATTCTTAGTCAGGTGTAGTGAGAGAGAGAGGGAGATGAGTCCTCTCTCTCTCTCTCTCTCTCTCTCTCTCTCTCTCTCTCTCTCTCTCGTCTCTCTCTCTCTCTCTCTCTCTCTCCTCTCAGTCTCTCTCTCTCTCTTCACTATGCCCAACTAAGAATTGACCATAATTAAAGCAGGCACCGTGTGATGAACAAGGCAAGTTGACATGAACGAAAACAGAAGCATGAGAACTGAATATATATATCCCTGCACTTGAGCAAGACCTTTCAGGGCTCCCAGGGACCCCCATTTGGAGGTCTGTTAAGCATTACGATTCTACAGGACCCGCTAAAAGAATGTGCAGGGGGTCCCAGGGATGCACTTGAAAAAATCTTGTTAGCATTTACTATGCCACTGGGACCGTCTATCCTGCCTCTAGGACCCTCTATACTGTAATTGAAGGAGTCCCTGTGACTCCTTATTTTGCGGGACAATTGGGAGCCCTGTGAATATATATTCCTGCACTTGAGCAAGACCCTTGTCTATTTTTAACCATTTTTAATAAAAGTACTCAACAAAGCAGACATTCTTGCTTTACAAATGTTTTCAGATTTAAAAACGGGAAGACATTGGGCTAACGTGTTAGACTGTTAGTGTTACTGATTTTTTGCATTCTAACATCACACACAAGTTTGCAATAAATTTGGAATCCATGATCCACTGAGTGATCACCTTTTCACGAATAACTCCGCCGTTTCTTAACCGAATCGCCTCAAATTTGCTGTCAGGCTTGCTATGGCCCGGGCAAAGCCTGGCAGCAAATTGGAAGAGAATCGGGAGAGTGTGTCACTCTCAGAGCAGCACCAACGGGAAACAGGGCCTTATAACTCCGTTGTGATGTTGGTGTGGTGAGTGTATGTGCATGTGCCTGTGATTGTGTGTATGCATTAAAGTAAGTAACAGGATATCTATGCAGGCTTAATCATGACTCTCTCCACCCCCCACCTCATTAAAATGTTAAACGTACACTTAAAGAATATAACCGAACAATGAACAATGTTAAAGATACATACTAAGTGAACTACTTAATAAACATTTACAAACAGAATCAAGAATAGAATAATTGTTTAGAATACTGGGTAGAGACAATGGTGTCGATCCATCAGTAAAACCGTCAATACCCGAATTCTGGAAAAGTTCTCTTGCTTTTGGACAATGAATCAGTAAATGACTGACACTCAAGGATTCACCACACATACATTTAACATTATTGCAATATTTTGTTTTGAATGAATTCAACTGAAGTCTATGGATTAGACTTTCAATCTCCCTGGACAAGAAAGACGTGTGTGTGTGCGCGTGCGTGCGTGTGTGTGGAAGAAAGAGAATGTTGCATGCAAGCATCATGTTTATTTTACTTTCTAATGATTCATTATTTGTTTGCCTTTAATGTTCTTGTTATCAATGTAAAGTGCACTGAGCTCATGTAAGAAAGAGCGCCATATAAATTCCCAATGTTGTTATTAGCATATTTTTGGAGCCCACTGGAGAATAAGAAAAATGTATTGTGGGAACATCATCAACATGCCATTTACTTAGCTTTGGGGGGGGGGGGGGGGGGGGGGGGGGGTGGGGGGGGGGGGGGTTTGAAAGAAATTCTCTAGGTAACTAAGCTGTGACTATCAAAACATTATTTGGTCATGAATTGACAAACACAAAACTAAGCTTGTGCGATTTGTTGATAAAAGAGAGAAGGAAAAAAAAATAACATTGCTGTCACTGTGCTTCCTTCGACTTTGCAACACAATTACATAAAGAAATCAGGAGACTTATATTTTCTTAAAGAGTGAATTACAATTCAAGGCTTGTTAAAATACAGTTGGAACATGTTTATTGATGGCAGTTTTTACCAGGCCTATCCGCAGCTACTACTTAACTGGCACCAAAGACACTCAAAAAAAGCTTTTTGCTAGCACTGTAGTGGCCTGTGATGTTAAGCCCACAGCCAGCATATATATAGCGTTCATGTGTCAGGCACGCGCCATCGTGCTCATCGCTGCTCACGACAGAGACGGTTCAACCGTTGTTTTTTCCCTGTTGCCCGAGCCACCGCGAGGCATAACTTCGCAGCGACTAGCCTAGCAGTCCAGACCCGATCCCTGGGATCGGTTGTCTTTCCTTTAAGGAATGCTGAATGTGCAGGTGGGGCTGAAACAGGCTGCTGCTATGCTGTAAATAAAATGTTAGCACCTGGGGGAATTCCAGCATCTTCTTTTCCAAGTCCAACTGCTGTGATAAACATTTCCTTTCCCCACCCTTATCAGTCCCATCCTGCCTGCCTAGTGACTAAACCAGGCTCTTCCACCCCCCTAGGGGAAAACAGTGTTTGAAGTTTCAGATTGATTTGGCGTTAGACCAAAGATGGCCAAGGCTTTTTCATTCTTTTGTTTTTAGGTGCTTTACTTTGAATTTTACTGACAACCCCCCACCCCCACCTCAGTGACCCTTGTCTCAGGACAGTTTGTCCTATCACTTTTCGATCCTCGGTGCATCACTGACTAAATTAACTGAGGCAACAATTTTCACATGCTGATGACGAATGTACCGGTAATTTGATTCTCTTTATCGTTCTGCCTCTGATTTGTGCTCACCAGCTTCTCATCAGCCACAGCCCCCTCCCTTCCGTCTCCACCCCTGGCCTTACTCTTAGTTCTGCCTCTGATTTGTGCTCACCAGCTTCTCATCAACCACAGCCCCCTCCCGTCTCCACCCCTGGCCTTACTCTTAGTTCTGCCTCTGATTTGTGCTCACCAGCTTCTCATCAACCACAGCCCCCTCCCTTCCGTCTCCACCCCTGGCCTTACTCTTAGTTCTGCCTCTGATTTGTGCTCACCAGCTTCTCATCAACCACAGCCCCCTCCCTTCCGTCTCCACCCCTGGCCTTACTCTTAGTTCTGCCTCTGATTTGTGCTCACCAGCTTCTCATCAACCACAGCCCCCTCCCTTCCGTCTCCACCCCTGGCCTTACTCTTAGTTCTGCCTCTGATTTGTGCTCACCAGCTTCTCATCAACCACAGCCCCCTCCCTTCCGTCTCCACCCCTGGCCTTACTCTTAGTTCTGCCTCTGATTTGTGCTCACCAGCTTCTCATCAACCACAGCCCCCTCCCTTCCGTATCCACCCCTGGCCTTACTCTTAGTTCTGCCTCTGATTTGTGCTCACCAGCTTCTCATCAACCACAGCCCCCTCCCTTCCGTATCCACCCCTGGCCTTACTCTTAGTTCTGCCTCTGATTTGTGCCCACCAGCTTCTCATCAACCACAGCCCCCTCCCTTCCGTCTCCACCCCTGGCCTTACTCTTTCGATCCCCAGCCTGGCTCTCACTGATAAAGAACACAAATTTGAAAGCTTCAACAAATCATGAAATGTCTACTTCCTCAGACCATACCTGTCCTCAGATCATACCTGTCCTCAGACCATACCTGTCCTCAGACCATACCTGTCAGACCATACCTGTCCTCAGACCATACCTGTCCTCAGATCATACCTGTCCTCAGACCATACCTGTCCTCAGACCATACCTGTCCTCAGACCATACCTGTCCTCAGACCATACCTGTCCTCAGACCATACCTGTCCTCAGACCATACCTGTCAGATCTACCATATTTTTCGGACTAGTATAAGTCGATACTTTTTTTTTCCAGACAGAGACCTTATTATTTTATAATACGACTAATAAAATAGTAAGAAAATATAAGAACAAAATCTGAATTTTGTGTAAAATGGGGGGGGGCACCTTAAGTTATAATAAGGTGTGCCTTATAGTCTGAAAAATGCAGAAAAATACAGTACTTCCTCAGACCACACCTTTCAGACCTACGGTATTATTTCGGACTATAACTTAAGGCACACATCCCAAATTTTACACAAAATTCAGATTTTTTTCTTTTTCTTACTATATCAACATGGGTGCAACTTTTCCTGGTATACAAGGATTTCCTGTTTTTGAATTTTACCAGAAAAGGAAGTTCTTTTCTTTCTTTTTTTGGTCAAACAAGATCTTTGTTTGTCTAGTGTATTTTCCAGACACTTTAAAATAAGCATTTGTGTAAATTGTGGAAAAAGCAAACTAAAATACCTTCATTAATCAATTTTTGCTTCAGCTGCAGGGGGACATTACCCCTGGACCCCCAGCCTTTCAGGTTTTTTCATTTTGTGTAGTTGCATCCAGGTATTATTTTCACATTGTAAGGCGCAGGGGTGTCAGTCTGAGAAAAAAATATATCGCCTTATACGTTACAGTCCGAAAAATATGCTACCATTTTTTTTTTTCTTCTCTCCTTCTTCAACATACTGTACTGCATGTTTTTCATTGTGGCAGTGGAGAGGCGGAGGCTGAGGCTTGAGGATGGCGGAGGCCCACTCGGCGGTGGCGTTTTCCTTCACAGTGACGCAGGACGGGGTGGACCTGAGGCTGAACCATGAGGCCCTGCACGCCGTGTGGGAGAGCGGCATCGTCTCCTGGAAGAAGCGCATCGGCAAGCTCAAGGTTTGGCGAAATCTAAAAAAATGATTTTAAAATTTTATTCCATTAACCCTTTCACCGCCAATGTCGCATTTTTTGCACCACAATGGTTTAACACCCATGTCACTAAAAGGCATCAAACCAGGGTCTGTTATCCAAACCCCCTATTTTCTTAATTTGGGGAGGTAAGGATAGGCCTTACTTTATACATGTCGGAGAGACATTTCGAATATTGCAGATGATTTTTTTTTTTCTCTACCCAGGTAAGATTAATGGAAAATATTTGCTGAAAAAATGGCTGGCGGTGAAAGGGTTAAGTTTCAGTAAGTAATAATGCTGGTGTTTGATCAATAAGAAATGTGCGAATGTTGTCAGTTTGCTCAGTTTCACGGTTTGGTTTGCTTCTCGGGGGAGCTTCGCTGTGCGTGTTGTTTCTTTCTATCTGTGTGTCTTGTCTTTTCTTTGTTTCCTTATTTACTTTTTTTTGAGGTATCAAAGTAATATTCTACATTGTGATTGTTAAACTGCAGGAGATGCCTAAAATAAAACTGCTAAAAGAACAAAATATTTCCACGTTAGGTTATAATTATGCACCGCACCATATATAAATAAATCCTAATTTGTCGGTTAGGTCAGGTTGTAGGGATGTATTAATAATAATAATAATATAGCCGCTAGGCTTTCAAAGTCCTATCATGGTTTGTGTCGTTCGTAATGTCTTTTGTTGTTTGTGTTGTCTATCTGTAGAATAAGGCCGAGTTTACGCATTAAGTTCCCCGTACGGAAAACCCTAAATAAGTGGAAGAAAGAAGGATCCAAAGTTGACACATATAGGGGAATTTCTGACACGTGCGCAAATCTTTTCCCTTCTTTGTTCACTTTTATTTATGGATTGCGCACGGGTTTTCCGCATGGAATATCCGCTTATGTGTGTACACGGCCTAACCCTTTCACCACCAAAGTCGCATTTTAGCACCACAATGATTTAACGCCTATGTCACTAAAAGGCATCAATTTGGGGTCTATTATCTAAAGACCCTACGTGTCTTTCTTTTGGTTAGTAAGGATAGACCTTATTTTATTATGTCACAGATGAATTCCCAATACTGCAGATGGATTTTGTACGAAAACCAGGTAAATTTAATGGAGAATTTTTGACTGAAATATACGCTGGCGGTGAAAGGGCTAACAAGGTTGGGTTTTTTTTTTTATCTTTGATAGTGTTCATTGTGGATTGGTACTTCCAATTATGTAAACATTTTTCCTTCTTCTTTCACAACACAAAACATATTACCTTTTTACTGACTGTTTTACTGCTCTACAACCCTCTTTTCCCTGATCTCCGTAAGATTTCGGCGGAAAAACCCGAGAACCTGAGCATCGAGTGAGATGCCTGTTTCACCCAGTCTTATTCACTTCCGAGGAAGTCCACAGAGTGATATGAAGCAGTCAGTAAAGAAGTAGATCTGTTTGTGTTGTGAAAGAAGAAGAAAAAATGTTTACAATTTAGGTTTTCATGTTTGTTTTCAGAACAACTTCTACAATGGGGTGTTCCCTGCGTCCCCGCTGTCCCTGCTGTTCGTCATCACTCTGCTGCTGGCGCTGCAGGTGGCTGGCTGGGACACCTCCATGGGCCTCATCAGTCTGTTGCACCTGCACGCCCCTGTGTGAGTCGAAGATACCACGCAGTCGTTTTTTGAGAAAATATACTTTCAGACTGGTGTATTCATTTTTATTTTTTTTAAATTTTTTGCTGTCCCATCTTCTTCTTTGTTCAGTGGCTTTGCTCCCACACCGCTCATTCCGAGTCCCAATTCGCAGCTACACCCCGGCTTGTTCAGGTCGCTGAATCCGAAACCAGCAGTCCAATGGGAGCGAATCTATGTTAGGCTGTCAGGAGACAACCAACCGAGGAGACACTGCACTGGCGTATTCATGATTAGCGTGGTTCCTTTAATCAGAGTAAAAAAAAAGGTATTAAAAAAATGTGCAACAAATTAAAATTCAAACCCAAAAGAAAAGATTTAATAACCAAAAAAAACAACGCAAATCACGACGTTTCGGGCTCAGCCCGTTGTCCAGTGCTAGAAATAGACATGACATACATGGCATAAAGATGTAAGCAACTTGTGATGCAGTAACAGACTTACAGAGGTAGAATAAGGCCGGTTTTTGCCGATATTTTTTGGTCTAGTACCGATAAAAATTAATGTCATCGGTATCACGTACCGGTACCCATGACTTTCTTTCGAGCTGGTAAGGAAGGACCCTGCGTCACACACCTACGTCAGGCAGATGCGCGATAAAAGTTTTGCGTCATGCTTACGTAAATAGCAAGGTTGTGTTCCCGCTTGTGGGCTTCCCGCTCTCTGCTCTCCGGTTTCTTATCTGTATAGATTGTGTAGCTCTCCCCTCACCCCCCTCTGACGTCTTTCTGTCGTTCTGTTTGTCTGATGATGATGACGACATCACAAAAGTGACGTAACTTGGTCTTAAAAGGCAACATACAATGACGCATTACGATCGCATAGATCTATGTACAGATATTTTCTGCACAGCGAAGTTTGATTGCACCAGCTGTGTGATGGCCAGTACCGGAATATTTTCCTGTTGCCGGTACTGTCCACCGAAACTTTTGGTAGGCAAGCGAAACCTCTGAGTAATCTGTTAAAACAAAGAAAATCTGGAAGTGAGAAATATGAAAGAATGTGCACATGATGTATTCACGTGGAAACCCATCCACTTATTCCATCCGCTTTCTTTTACCGTATTTTTCGGACTATAAGGCGATATTTTTTTTCTCCAATTTCGACCTATGCGCCTAATAAAATGAGGGCGCCCTATAAGTGAACAAAATCGTGAGAAGAGAGGCAACGATTGCCGTACTCAGTACAGTTTACTGTGAGTCACAACATCGAAAGTGGTAACGAGTCGCCGATACGACGAATACTCACGTTAAAATGCTTCGAAATCCCTATTATCGTCCGAGATACCGTCCAACAGATGCCATAACCCTTCTTTGGATGTAAAAAGCATCGTTGTAGAGCTTAAAAATGCCATAATTCTACCAGTTTTCGCGAAGAATTGGTCCAAACACAACAACCGGAAGTCGCAAAAACAGAACTTTCGATTATTTGAGAAGGGAGCCAACTCTCGTTTACGACAGCAGTAATGGCGGTCGGTAAGCGTTTACAGGACGTGTACGGGCTTCAAACTTCGACTTTCTGTTGCGAGGTGGTGTGTATCGCCTTATAAACGAGGGCGCCTTTTACTTGGATTTTTGTCAGATTTTTCTTGAAAATTGCCCTATTCGCCTTATACACAGCAGCGCCTAATGATCCGAAAAGTACGGTACTTTGTTTGCGGATTGCGGGTGGGATACGCGCGCATGGATTTCCGTGAATATGTGCACACGCCATTGTTGTCCGTCTTTCTGCTATCTTAATTAGAAGCGGAATCTGTTGATCTCGTTTCGTCCGTCCGTACAGTGTCTATCTTTGCGGCGTGCAGGCAGGCAGGCATGCGTCCGTGCAAACACCAAACCCAGATAAGCATGCAAGGGAACTTTGAACCCGCTGGGGTTCAGTCTTGTTTTGTTATTGCATGGGTGCAACTCTTCCTGGTATGCAAGGATTTCCTGTTTTTTGAATTTTACCAGAAAAAGAATTAATGTTTTTGTTTTTTTGTCAAATAAGATCTTTGTGTGTCTACTGTATTTTCCAAACACTTTAGAATAAGCATTTGTATAAATTGTGAAAAAAAAGCAAACTAAAATACCTTCATAAATCAATTTTTGCTTCAGCTGCAGGGGGACATTACCCCTGGACCCCGGCCTTTCAGGTTTTTTCATTTTGTGTAGTTGCACTCATTATTATTGTTATAAATTCTCATTCACTTTTTTCCATATTGTCATAATGTCACTCTACTTCTGTACTTTTTTCGTTGACAGACAGACAGACAGAAAGAGAATTCGCTTAATGGTAGGCACTAAAACTAGTCACAGCTGGTGCACTATTATGTTTTGAGGAATGAAAAACAGTGTGCCACTATTTTAGCATTAGTAATCTAAAGGATGTGATGTCGCTTTGAATGATATGTCTGCTGTATATATTATAGTTGTCAGATTCTTTATTCATGAATCTCTCTGTCTCTCTCTCTCTCTCTCTCTCTCTCTCTCTCTCTCTCTCTCTCTCTCTCTCTCTCTCTCTCTCTCTCTCTCTCTCTCTCTCTCTCTCTCTCTCTCTTTGCCCTTCTCTCTCTCTCTTTCTTTCTCTCTCTCTCTCTCTCTCTCTCTCTCTTTCTTTCTCTCTCACTGTCTCTCTCTTTTGAGTACTTATGAATGTTGATATGATCTGCATTTGCTTGTGTGTGTGTTCGTTTGCGTATAATACCTGGACAGTCAAATTACAGGCCGATCATGCAAACTGATGAGACCTTCTCTTAGGTCGAAACAGCTGTCTTTGCATAGGGCACTGTCCCTCACCCATTGGGAGAAAAAGTAAATCAGCACTTTTGAAAACAGAATATTTCATAACGTTAACTTGATTCTGAAGTTCACAAATTCATACATTAGATACATCCACTGGACAGTCAAATTTTCAGGCTGATCATGCAAACTGATGAGACGTTCTCTCAGGTCGAAACAGCTGTCTTTGCATAAAGCACTGTCCCTCCCCCATTGGGAGAAAAAGTAAATCAGCACTTTTGAAAACAGAATATTTCATAACGTTAACTTGTTTCTGAAGTTCACAAATTCATACATTAGATACAGAAAAGTTTAATCAATTCGGCATTTCAAATGCAACAACTTTTTAGTCCTACAGAGTTGTGTGGAGTGGGAAGTTTGGCTTGTGCGGCTGTTATCTTTTTCTATGTTATCTTTTTCTATATTTTCTATCTTTTTCTTTATTATCTTTTTCTCTCTCTCTATATATATACACATACATACAAATGGAGATTAAAAAGAAAAAACAAGCACAACAGATTTTCCCAATATTTCTATGTTTAATTACATCGTCCTCATTGGCTCATTTCCTTCAAATGAGCCAGGACTGGTAAAGTGCACACTGTTGATACAAACTCGCTCACATAATCATTCTCATTTCATTCCCCATTCAGTGATTTTGCATGTACTTATGAATGTTGATACGATCTGCATGTGTTTGTGTTTGCATATATAATACATGTGTATATACATACATACATATTTTCATGCATGTGTGTCGCAGTATCAGCAGCTACCCCTTCACGGTGGGCCACTACCTGAGCACGGTGCTGTTCGGCACGGTACTATGGGTGTCGGTCATCCTGCTCATCCGCTACTTCATCAAGCTGCTGCTCCAGTACCACGGCTGGATGTACGAGATCCACGGGAAGATCTCCTTGCGCACCAAGCTATGGCTGGTCAGGAATTTAACCCTTTCGCCGCCAGCTATTTTTCAGCCAAAAAATACCTGTAAACTTAACTGGAAACAGAAGAAAAAAATCTGCAATTGAGTGGAACTGAATAAGACCTTAAAAAATCATCCATCAAAATGAGGTCTTATAAGGGAGGGGTCTTATAAGAGAGGTAATTTTAATACTTTGTAAGAAGGGTAATGTCTCAGAGAAGTAGGTCTTATATGGGAGGGAGTCTTATAGTGGGAGGTCTTTTAAGGGAGGTTCCACTGTATTGGGAATTCCTCTGTGACATTTGTACTAATTGTAGCATTAGGCCTGTCCTTACCTCCCAAAATTAAGAATCTACGATCTTTGGTTAACGCTTCCTGATTTGAAGCCTTTTATTGACATGGGTATTAAACCATTGTGGTGCATGAATTCGACATTGGCGGTGAAAGGGTTAAAGCCCTTTCATCGCCTCTTGGCGCCACAACAATTCAACACCCATGTCACTGAAAGGCATCACATGAGGGTCTGGTAACCAGTGACTTTATGTTCTTCATTTTGGGAGGTAAAGGATAGGCCCTATTTTACGCATGTCGGAGAGGAATCCCCAATATTGCAGACAGAATCTTTTCTCTGCCCAGGTAAGTTTAACAGGAATTTTTTGCTGAAAAATGGCTGGCGTTGAAAGGGTAAGAAAGGGAGCTGAAATGGCAAAGTTGGGGAATTTGGTTGGGCTGGGTGGTATCTAGGTGGGCAGTGGGGTGGTATTTGGGGGAAATCAGAGTTTTGGAGTAGGGAAAGGGAGATTGCGTTAGCTACTTCATCAACTTCATCAAGCGGCTCGCTTCGTGCTGAACACCTCGAGTGTAGGGGATATGCTGGAACGCTTGGGTTGGCCCACCTTGGAGCAGAGAAGGAGGAATGCACGGCTGACAATGCTGTACAAGATCAAGGAAGGCATTGTGAAGGTGGATAACAGCAGGCTCCAACCAGTGCCTAGCCGTCAGAGAAGAGGGCATGAACAACAGCTGTGTACCACCCAGTGCAGGACAGAATACCGACGGAGCTCCTTTTTCCCCAGGACCATCGGGGACTGGAACAGACTGTCAGAGAGGGCGGTGAACACCCCATCTCTGGACGCGTTCCAGGCAACTGTCGGCTCTCATTAAATTTCCCCCCTCCCCCCCCCCCCTCTCCCTCCCCCCCCCCTTAAAAACGCAGAGTAGGATTGTGACCGACCACTTCGGACCTCAACCCAAAGTGCCAAAAAATCAGCCTGTTGATTGTGGGCACTAAAGGGAAGAAGAAGAACCTGCTTTTCCTGTTTTATGTCTGGATGTACAAATTTCATAGCAAAAAATCTCCGTAATCCATTCCACCAATGTAGGGCTGGTTAGTATTTAAAGAGTTGAGCTGGCAACATTTTTGGATTTGAATGGGGGGGGGAAGAGACAAAGGATTGTCAAAAAGGAAGCAAATATGTAAAGATTTTCCCTTGTAGAATTATGTAGGGGTTTTTCCTTCTGCTTGTATCAGGTTTCTCATCACATGCCAGGGGAAAAAACCTTAAAGTTGTTGTGAAGAAATCTTGACATAAATTGGGGTATGATGATCCGCAGGGTCTGATTCATTTACTCAGCTGTCCTAAGCCCCTGGCAGGGTCGTGATAATTATGTTGTGTTGATGTTTCAGGGTCTGATTCGTGTGTTTGGGGGCCGTAAGCCCAAGCTGAACAGCTACCAGGCCTCTCTGCCCAAGCTGCCGGTGCCGGCCCTGCAGGACACAGTGAAGAGGGTCAGTGAGCACTGTCATAGTGCAGTAGAGTGTGTTGCACGTACGTGGTGTAGAGTGACACAGTGGTAGTGCGTTCGCCTCGTGGCAAGTAAACCCGAGTTCGAACCTGGGTACAGGGGATTTTTTTATCTCACTTTGCACTAGGCCTTACAGTCTGGACGTGGAGTCTTTCGAATGAGACGATAAACCGAGGTCCCATGTGCCCATACACTTACCACACGTTAAACCCAGTGGCAACGAAAAGGTTGTCATTTGATCGGGCTGTGACGCGCTCTCCAGGTGGGAGCAACCCGAATTTTACAGAGACGCCTCTGTGACTATGCC
>JAGGCT020004249.1:159638-179638 GCA_017654935.2 Phymorhynchus buccinoides | reverse complement strand
AAAAGTCGGCTCCTATTTGCTATGCCCAGTGTTTCAATTCAGCATATCCTGATGACACACAAGGCATGACCCATGTTCATATCCTCGCAATATATTATAATACTTCTAATGAATGCATTGATTATGGATTTTAAACGTTGTAGAAAGCAGGAGCAGCAGAAATGAGGAAACCTGGTTTGCCTGAGTTTGACAAGAACCCAGTAGTAGGCATTAGACTCTTTGTGTGTGGGTGTGTATGTGTTTGTGTGTGGGTGTGCGTGTGGGTGTGTTTGTGTGTGTGCGCATGCATGTGCTTGAACTTATGCAAATGTCTGAATGTATGTGTAAGAGTGTGGGGATGTACCTAGTGTGTGTGAATATATGTGTATGTGTGTGCAACTTCTATGGCATTGTAAGACTCTCTGTGTGTGTGTGCGTATGCGTATGTGTTTTGTGTGTGTGTGTGTGTGTTCGCGTGCATGTTCTTGAACTTGTACAAATGTATGAATGTTTGTGTAAGAGTGTGGGGATATACCTAGTGTGTGTGAATATTATATATGTGTGTGTGTGTGTGTGTGCGCATGCGCATGTGCTTGAATATGTGCAAATGTGTAAATGTATGTGTGAGAAGAGTGTGGGGTGTATCTAGTTTTGTTGTTGTTGTTTTTGGGGGTGGGTTATTGAGTGAAGAGATGAAACCATTTTTGTCTAATCAACATGTACATTATATTTTTTTTGTGGGAAGTATTGCCAATAGCTGCAGTCATTTCATATATTTGTTTTTAAATAAGCCACCTCATTTTTATGTCACGTTTTCTCAAGCACCATCGCATATCGCAGTGCGCAAAACATAGAGAGACGCAAGTCAAAAGACGTCACTTGATTCAGGGAATGAAAAACCCAATTTTCATTTCAGGTCAAGTTGCGTCTTTCTTTTTTTTTTATTTGGCCTCACCATCGGTGATTTATCTTTGCGAAATTGTTTTCTAACAGCTTTGTTAGATGATGCATCTTGCCTTGATCAACTGGCAAGTCCAACGCATCGAAGTTTGCACATTAATTTTGACTTCCAATACTTTAATTTCCGTGCTGCGATATGTTGAAATGGAATGAAGGGAAGTTTCTTGATGTTGCACCAATGTGGCTTTATACTACTACTTCTTGACAGGGCGATAATTTTAGGACTGAATTGACCATGCCACCTAGTGACGAGTCAGGGGCAGAGAATTTTCTGTGGCTGTAAACTAAGTACCACTTCGTGACAGGCAAGGGCAATAATCTTATGTAGGTGGCAGCGCAAAATTATTTTAGTGCATGGGACAAGGGCAGATATTTTTCAGTATAAAGCCTCATTCACCCCCACTTTCTTTTTTTACAAAATACTCTTTCCCTCCGTCAGCGACCGACCCTCTCTGCTTTCAAATCTAACCTCAAAACCCACCTGTTCGCTCCCTCGTCGTTGTAAGCTCCGCTCTCTTTCTCTTCTTCTCTCTTGCCTTTAGGTCTTTTTCTGCTCCTATTCCATTTATGTCATACGTGTGTGTTCGCTTTGTATTGCGTTTTTTGTTTGAATGCGTTATGAATGCTAACGTGAATGCATGCTTTGATTTTATTTCACGATTCAGCGCCGTATACCATATTTTTCCGGACTATAGGGCAATACTTTTTCCCCAGACTGAGACCCCTGCGCCTTATAACATGACTAATAATATAGTAAGAAAATATAATAACAAAATCTGAAATTTGGGTAAAATTTGGGAGGTGCGCCTTATAGTCCGAAATGTACGGTAAATACTGTATGTTGTTGTTGTGTGGTGGTGGTCCCAGGGCGCCCCTCTGGTCAAGTCCACTGACCGCCAGGCCTCGCGGGCTGCCAACGTGGTGTCCATCATCCTCACCTACCGCCGGGAAGTGGACAGAGAGGAGCTGGACCCGGTCAGTCCGTCTCTGTGACTCCTATGTGTTTCTCTTGTCGTTAGCCTGAAGTAGGGGCCAGCAGGGAAATGGGAGCTGGGCCCGGTCAGTCCGTCTGTCTGTGACTCCTATGTGTTTCTCTTGTCGTTAGCCTGAAGTAGGGGCCAGCAGTGAAATGGGAGCTGGGCCCGGTCAGTCAGTCTCTCTGTGACTCCTATGTGTTTCTCTTGTCGTTAGCCTGAAGTAGGGGTCAGCAGTGAAATGGGAGCTGGGCCCGGTCAGTCCGTCTCTCTGTGACTCCTATGTTTGTCTCTTGTCGTTAGCCTGAAGTAGGGGCCAGCAGGGAAATGGGAGCTGGGCCCGGTCAGTCCGTCTCTCTGTGACTCCTATGTGTGTCTCTTGTCGTTAGCCTGAAGTAGGGGCCAGCAGGAAATGGGAGCTGGGCCCGGTCAGTCCGTCTCTCTGTGACTCCTATGTGTTTCTCTTGTCGTTAGCCTGAAGTAGGGGCCAGCAGGGAAATGGGAGCTGGGCCCGGTCAGTCCGTCTGTCTGTGACTCCTATGTGTTTCTCTTGTCGTTAGCCTGAAGTAGGGGCCAGCAGGGAAATGGGAGCTGGGCCCGGTCAGTCAGTCTCTCTGTGACTCCTATGTGTTTCTCTTGTCGTTAGCCTGAAGTAGGGGTCAGCAGTGAAATGGGAGCTGGGCCCGGTCAGTCCGTCTCTCTGTGACTCCTATGTGTGTCTCTTGTCGTTAGCCTGTAGTAGGGGCCAGCAGTGAAATGGGAGCTGGGCCCGGTCAGTCCGTCTGTCTGTGACTCCTATGTGTTTCTCTTGTCGTTAGCCTGAAGTAGGGGCCAGCAGTGAAATGGGAGCTGGGCCCGGTCAGTCCGTCTGTCTGTGACTCCTATGTGTTTCTCTTGTCGTTAGCCTGTAGTAGGGGCCAGCAGGGAAATGGGAGCTGGGCCCGGTCAGTCAGTCTCTCTGTGACTCCTATGTGTTTCTCTTGTCGTTAGCCTGAAGTAGGGGCCAGCAGGGAAATGGGAGCTGGGCCCGGTCAGTCCGTCTGTCTGTGACTCCTATGTGTGTCTCTTGTCGTTAGCCTGAAGTAGGGGCCAGCAGTGAAATGGGAGCTGGGCCCGGTCAGTCAGTCTCTCTGTGACTCCTATGTGTTTCTCTTGTCGTTAGCCTGAAGTAGGGGCCAGCAGTGAAAGTAGGGGCCAGCAGTGAAATGGGAGCTGGGCCCGGTCAGTCAGTCTCTCTGTGACTCCTATGTGTTTCTCTTGTCGTTAGCCTGAAGTAGGGGCCAGCAGTGAAATGGGAGCTGGGCCCGGTCAGTCAGTCTCTCTGTGATTCCTATGTGTGTCTCTTGTCGTTAGCCTGAAGTAGGGGCCAGCAGGGAAATGGGAGCTGCGCTGTACATGCTAGTTTTTGGTTCCTACTCAGAGCCTAAACACAGAGACTAAGGATATTACTTGCCCCCCATTTACAATTCTCTACTGGACATTAATCAGACTGCAAATGAAAACAACTCAGTGGGCAATACAGTGGAACCTCCCTTATAAGACCTCGCATTATAAGACTCCCTCCCACATAAGACCTACTTCTCTGAGACATTGCCCTTCTTTGTAAGTATTAAAAATTACCTCCCTTATAAGACCCCTCCCTTATAAGACCTCATTTGGGATGATTTTGGAAGGTCTTATAAGGGAGGTTCCACTGTACCCACAGCCCCCACAACTGCCGGCCAGTATGGGTTGAGGAAGACAAGCAGTGAGCTTGTCGAAAATTCCCCCAAGGTAATGTTTCTTTTTCTTTTTGTTTCCTTTTATTTGCCTTAAGGCTCTGACTAGGAACCCAAACTAACATGAACAGTCCGGAGTCGGACAGTATCTTTGCTCATGTGCAATACATGTTTTCTTTTTTTTTTACTGTAATGAAAAACCATGGTACAGCTGTAGTTTTTTGTGAAAAGCTAGGAGTCTCCTTCTAGTGAGCATACTGTCCAAACCCATGAAGCTCTGCAACGCCAGACCTGGCCAGGAGGAGTGGAGTCATATGTGACCCAGCACCACGAAAGGGACATTAAGTCGCTGGGCTAGTTTCTCACAACAGGCTTGGAAAGTCAAAAATCTCATTTTTTGTCAATTTTGAGTTATGGGTATTTTCGTGTTCTCTAACATCTTATCTTTCATATTTATGAAGGACAATCTTCAATATGGTCTCTAAATGATCTTATAAGTGTTTTAAAATGAGTAGGTCAATGCATTTTCTTCAGCTAGGCTAGACTTTAGACTGTTTTCTCAAAATGGCCGACACTCACCCTACTAACTTTAATTGCTCATAACTCTGGAACGGATAAAGATGCAAAAGTGGTTCTTGTATCATTAGAAAGAGGATTGTCTGAAGTTTTCAAATGTATAATTTTCTCAGAATGGTCAGTTTGACACTTAATGTCCCTTTCGTGGTGGCCGGATCACAATTATATTTTTCCCATTGGAAGTCTTGGGCTGCAACATAAGCAAACTGGAATGTTGATGATACTGGATGTGCATTGGGATCCCCCAAAAAACAAGCCATATCAGTATAGTGCCAATGAATTTAATAATAATAATACTAATACTAATAATACAGTGAACAATATATATTAAAACTAATTACAGCTCTGACATAATGGAATGTTGGGGTTAACAGATTCTGGTGAACAAGACAGTACCTTTGTGCTCTGCGCAGTATGAAAGGCAGTTCAACACCACGCGCATCCCAGGAGTGGAGACAGGTGAGTGCTCTCTTTTGATAATGAGTACAGTCAAACCTCTATTATAAGACCCTCCGTATGAAAGGCAGTTCAACACCACGCGCATCCCAGGAGTGGAGACCGGTGAGTGAAAATAGTGGTACAGTCAAACCTCTATTATAAGACCCTCCGTATGAAAGGCAGTTCAACACCACGCGCATCCCAGGAGTGGAGACCGGACCGGTGAGTGCTCTCTTTCGATAATAGTAGTACAGTCAAACCTCTATTATAAGACCCTCCGTATGAAAGGCAGTTCAACACCACGCGCATCCCAGGAGTGGAGACCGGTGAGTGCTCTCTTTCGATATGGAGTAGTATCAGTCAAAAAAACCATCTATTATAAGACCCTCCGTCGGAAAGCGTCAGTTCAACACCAACGCGCATACCAGGTAAGTGTAGCACACGGTGAGTGCTCTCTTTCGATAATAGTGGTACGAGTCAAACCTGCTATTATAAGACCCTCACGTATGAAAGGCATTTTCAACAGGCACGCGCATCCCAGGAAGTGGAGGACCGGTGAGTGCTCTCTTTCGATAATAGTAGTAACAGTCCAAGACTCTCTATTATAAAGACCCTCCGGTATGAAAGGCATGTATTTCAACACCACGCGCAATCACCAGGAGTAGGAGACAGGTGAGCTGCTCTCTTTCGAAAATAGTAGTACAGTCAAACCTCTATTATAAGAACCTCGCGTCAATGAAAAGGCCAGTTCGAAGCACCACCGTCGCATCCACAGGAGTTCTGAGACACTCGGTGAGTAGCTCTCTTTCGGATAATAGTAAGTACAGGTCAAACCTTACTATTATAAGACCCCTCACGTATGCAAGGGCAGTATCAACACACGGCGCATCCTCCAGGAGTGTGAGTACAGTGTGAGTGCTCTCTTTGCGAATAATAGTGGTACAAGTCAAACCTCTATTATAAGACCCTCCGTATGAAAAGGCAGTTTCAACACCACGCGCATCGCCAGGAGTGGAGATATCAGGTGAGTGCTTCTCTTTCGAAATAGTAGTAGTACAGTCAAACCTCTATTATCTAGAGACCCGTTAAAAGGCCTCCCCTCGTTTAAGACTGCTGTTTTATGATGTACGCTGTATCTTACTGTATAATTTATGTATAAAACCGACCTCTATTATAAGACGCCTTCGTTAAATTTTTTTTTTTTTTTTTTAAGAGGCCTCCCCTCGTTTAAGACTGAATTTTATGTTTGTACTGTATCTTACTATAATTTTATGTATAAAACTCAACCTCCATTATAAGACCCCTCTCAATTAAACGGCCATACGCCCTCATTTAGACTGAGATTTTTCATGATGTAACTGTAAATCTTTACTATAATTTATGTAGTAACACCGACCCTCTATTATAAGTACCCTTCGTTAAAAGGCCTCCCCTCGTTTAAGACTGAAATTTTAAATGATGTACTGTATCTTAACTATCAATTTATGTATAAACACCGACCTGTATTATAAGACCCTTCGTTAAAAGGCCTCCCCTCGTTTAAGACTGAGTTTTATGATGTACTGTATCTTACTATAATTTATGTATAAAAACCGACCTCTATTATATAGACCCTTCGTTAAAAGGCCTCCCCTCGTTTAAGACTGAGTTTTAAATGATTGTACTGGCAATCTTACTATAATTTATATGATATATACGAACCCGACCTCTATTACTAGAGACCCTCCCGTTAAAAGGGCTCCCAGCTCGTTTAAGAGCTGATTTTTTTATGATGGAATGTATCTGCTATAAGTTATGTATATAAACTGACCTCCCTCACAAGACACCCTCCAATTTAAGACAGATTTTTCCTGACATTTCGAAAGTCTTAACATAGAGGTTTGACTCAGGCATGGTAGATAAAAACCTACCAGTGCAAGTGAAATTTGATCCACCAAACAAACACCAAAAAAAGCCGGGTAGAATTCGCGCTTCGGTGGCCTACAATTACATGGCTTAAAACTATGTCAATCACTTCGCGGAACCGTATGTGAATGATCTGAAGCAAGCAACTTCCCGCTGAAGTTTAGCAGTCGTGCGTGGCCTCGTACTCACGCCACACAACGTTTCCAGATTTGTGATCCTAAGTGCTGTCCATCCATTTCCCCTTGCTGGCTCCTTTACTTATTGTTATCAAATGAAGCTCGATGGCTCGTACGCACTCCACCACGTTCTTCATTTGACACCCACTGCATCATTTGTGCGTGGGTCCTGGGGTGCTGAGACACAATCTCTGTGCAGAACGTAGCCGGTGGAGATAGTCCCGGTACGTCTTCCTCTGCGTGGTGCGACCGGTGTCCCGAGGGTAAGCGATCGCGACGGGGAACGCAGAGCGTGTGAGTGCACACGTCCCCTGCTAGCTCAGTTCCGCGATCACTCTCTCTGGCTTGCATCTGACTTAGCTCCACGACCATGGCCCTGTTGACTTAGTAGTAGGTAGTAGGCCTCCGGTGGTCTTCTCCGCGGCGCCTCATGGGTCGTCCACATCGTCGTGCTTGTTTTATATGCGTGGGTTATCGACATCTCGGAAACTGCTTCAAAGTTAGACCCCGTGGCAACGTGGATCCTCTGAGCGATGGACGTTGGGCTGTCTGTCGATGAGTGTCGGCCGGGACCCGGGGTCGGTGCTACCCACCTAGACACGCGCGAGGTTGGGGATGAGGTAGGTGGGGTGCGCGGTGGCAAGCCGGAGGCGCGCCAACTGTCTTCCGCCCGACCGCACTTTAGCGCGTGACCCAATTTGTCGGTGAGGGATAGAAGCTCTTAAGGCTGGTAGATAGAGGCACTCATGGGGAATAAGAGGAGCGACTTTGGCAATTGTTTAAGAATAAGGCAGGGCGTTTCAGGACGTGAAGTGTGTGGATATATGGTAAGAAGTACAGTACAGCACGAGTGGGGAACGGATACGAGTCAGGTAGAGGTATAAGAGGGATAAAGAGATGGCACATCAGTGTGGGATCACGGGAATCGAGGTGTGAAGAAGGGTTGATAAGGTGTGTATGACGAAGTAGGATCACGATTGTGAACGATAGGTGTGATATAGATGCCGAAGAGGTGACGGACGAGGCGTGAAATGTAAGATAGGGATCAGGTTACGGGCACAGCGAAGTACGACAGAGACATTGTCGACTCTGGAGGGATTAGGGAGAGTAGGAAGATAGTAGCACAGACGCAGAGAAAGACTGACACATCGATCGAGTGTTAGTAGAGTGAGTATACGAGTGTGAGGAGCGAAAGAAAATAAATTGTGTGTGTGTTAAATGAAAAAGGATAGGTACGGGAAAAAGGGATTGAGAGAAAGAAAAAAAAGCGGGCAGATTATGGATAGTTGATCTGAAAGTTAACGTCAGTGATAAAAGATGGTATAGCAATAAGAGTTAAGCTTTCACTGTAGTCACATCCTTTTGATGTCTACAGAAACGACCTATACTAAACTTCCTCTGTTCCTCTGTCAGCGACTGACGCCTCTCTGCTTTACAAGCTAACCTCAAAAAACCCCCTGTTCCCAACCCTCAACATTAAAGCCCGCTATCTTTCTCTTCTCTCTCTTGCATTAGGTCTGTTTCTTCTGACTGTAGTCCATTTATGTCATCCGTGTGTGTTCGCTTTGTATTGCTTTATGTGTGTGTTTTTTAATGCGTTATGAATGCTAACGTTGTGTGCCTTTGATTAATAGATTTCTATCAAAATTCACCCATACTATACTACTGTATGTTGTTGTTGATTGGTGTTTTGTTGTTGTTCTGCTCTTGGCTGTTCTCAGGCTCTGTTTTCTCCTCAGCAAGATATACTACTCGGATTATAATGTCTCTCAAAAAAAGCGTCGATTTGATGTTGAGTGCTCTCAGTACAAATGAGCAGCTCTTTTCGAGGGGGGAGGGAATAAATCAGCGATTTTGTATAATAATAGATCATTGTAGTATAGTGTTCATTAATTTTGTATTATTGGAATGTCACTGCAAGTTAATGGTTCTGCTGTGTGTTCGTATATCAGAAGTGATTGGAATTTGCTGCTGAAGAAATCATTCTTTACAGGACGCTAAATTGAAAGCTAGCGCCCTAGCTATTTTGACCTAAGGTCTGCTCCTCCGCAGCTCTGGGTTCTGAGAGGAGAGTGAGAGAGATACTAATTTAATTACAAAAAGCTATCAACAACTGAACCAGAACTAGTCTTGTAATGATTCCAAATGCGCACCATGAGCGCCATTCTTCTCGTCGCTCAGAACAGTATTCCTGTCAGTTATGAGCGACAGATTCGTCATTGCTGCCATTAGTGCTAGAAATAAGGCCCAGCTAAGTCCACCGCGGCTGGAGGAAATCTTTCTGAAAGTCTTCTTGAAAAAAGGTCAGGAGAATGGACTGGGTATAGAGCGGACGAGAAAGGATAGTAGTATTAGCAGTGACAGTAAACAAAGGGAAAAAGGCAGTCAAAGAGAGTGGTACAGATTAGATGGAAGTTACAATCCAGACTCCGCAGAAAGGTGGGGAAGCTATATTATACAAAAATCCACCCATGCAAGAAGCCAGGCTCTTTGCTCATAAGCAGATTGATTGGAGATGTAAGTGGAAGCTCTGTGTCTGACAGGTGCTGGCGGTTCTTCTTCATCTCTTCTTCTTCCAAGTAATGTCCACACTCTGCCGTTTATCAGGCTATATATTACACATATACAGGGGTGGCAAAGACGAAGATGTTGCAGTCCGGGATGGAGATAGGATTTTGGTGTAAATACATTCAGGTAATAGAAAAAGCGTTTGTTTGTTTACATTAGATCTTGAAAGGATCAGGAGAGAGTAATTTGTTGGGTATTTAATTTTATAGTTCGTAGATACTAATATATAAATAATCATTTGTTTGTTTTGCTGCACTAAGTGTTCCTTTCCGACAATTTTTTTCAGACACTGAGTGGAGATAAGTTTGGGTTTTTTTTAAAATAAATAGAGGGTTGGGAGTGGGATAACCTCCTATATTCAGGTAACATAGATAGATAGTCATGTGGGAATTTGTTAAGCCGACCATTTTGCAGAAAGTAAGGATGTCACTAGTGATAGTTGTTGTCGCCAAGTCGTTTCTTGTGTTTTATGGTAGTAAGGTCTCTACACTTCAAATTTAACACCTTGACTGTCAGAGAAAACTGAAGAAAAATTTAATTGCACAAACCATGACATGAAAAAGCAATCTGGCAAAATGGTCTGGGATATAACTCTCTTTGACTGTGCAAGAGCAAAAACCAGAAATAGTCAGAGTAATGAAATAGCGCCTTAAGACGAGGAGATAATTAAATTTGAACAAAGGGGGAAAAACTCAAATCTTCTAATTAGAACCCCACTGCTCACCGAGTTGATTACGATGCGCCAATCATCTGACCTCGATGGGCATGATCAGAGGCGTAAACGTGAGACAAACACAAGCATCATTCTCAAAAATACGAAAATGTGCCAATATCAGTAGTTTCTTCTCTTCATCTGCATAGAGCGTCATCATGATGTCCTCAAGTCGTAGGCGTGATGACGTATGTGGTCTAGTCAAGGGTCCTAAGTAAATTTGTTTTGTTGTTATTTAGCATGGGCTTTATGAACTAAAGTCGACGTTGTTGACCGTGTCTCACTTAAGTCCATAGTACAACTGAAAAGAAAAAGCCTAACTATCCGGTTCCCTTTTTCCCTATATGCGTAGTGGGACGGAGAAAGACACTGGTTATGACCCTTTTAAACGTGCACATTTTAGGTTATAAAACACGTCGATCAGGCGCAGTTGTAATTCTCCGTTCAGGAATTGCGCAGTCTGGTCTTTGGAGCAGACCCGCCACTGTTATTGTGTAAACTACCCCCACTAACGATAACTCAGCCCGGCTCTCGCCGTAACTCTTAGTATTCCATCTACCCTTTTTTAGGAGTCTTTGTTTAAGTCTGTGGTGTTGCGACGACGACGATGCATGTCCCTGCTATTGCAGCTTGAAGGAATCGAGGCGCTACGGGTTGTTCCCTTGGTTGTCTTCCACCATGGCCTGCTACTTCAGAAGTGTACTCAGGCCAAGCCGACGCATTATAGCTCTCTATACGTGACACTACGTGTGGGGGGGGAGCAGACAGAGGTGGTGGGGTCCTCGAGTGGGCGACAGTTGGTCGCAAGGTTAAAGGGTGTGGCTATAGTGAAAGAGGCGTAGGTCTGGCTGGAGTGATTGTGCACGCCTGTACTAGCCCCACGGGTCCGAGCAGTACAGGGACTGGTGGCGAGCGGGCGGGCGGGGAGTAGGGGGACAGCAAGAGGAGGGAAGCGAAATCGCCTTTGTGATTCTGTTCGCTGTCTCATCAATGAATCCGCCTTGTTGTTACTTTCCCCTAGCCTTGTTTGTCTCCACAGATATTGAGTGAATCACTATGCCTGCTTAGGCCATTTATCTACGGATTAACCGCTTCGCCGCCATACCATTTTTTCTAGCCCGACAAATACCATTAAACTTAGCTGGGTTAGATAAAATAAATATCTGCAATATTGCGAATATCTTCTTGTGCTTATAACTTAGGCCTATCCTTTACCTCCCAACGCAAACTCAACAAATCGTGGTCTTGGAAAACAGGTCCTTAATTGATGCTTTTCATAGTGACATGGATGTTTACGTCATTGTGGATTCATAAATGCTACGGATGGGCGGTGAAAGGGTGTAAGGTCTGTGTACACTTAACCACTATTCAAAAGATATTTCTAATTTCCCCGTAGGCAACACAGTGAGCTTTAAGTCCACATTAAGAGATGGTCTATCATCGAGGTAGTTTGCCATTGGGAGATAGAAATATCTCATGAAGATAATGTTTACTGTGTACACAGAGCCTTTAGTCATATTGTCCTCTCCTTCCTCACTGGGGACACCGAGTGGATTCTTCAGTACCAAATAGACTCCCCGACCATTCTGTCGCAGTTCTGTTCCAGCTAGGCATTTCTTCTGACCTCATCATCCTCTTTGCACTTTGCGTTTTTCCGTTTCTTGTATTTTCGCTACTGGGTTTTTCTGACTTATTGGCCCCATTCATGCTTCGTTTTTCTTTCTTCTATAAAATTCTTCCAGATAATTTGCCATCCTTGTGAGCTCCTCCGATTTTCCAGAATGTGTCAGCCTGATGCAGGGGGAGACCATGTTAAAGACTAAAAACGGACAAACATACTGTTACCTTAACTCCATGTGTGGCCATAGAGCCTGTGATAGCTAGAGAGAAGAAGAAAAAGGAAGACTAGTAAACATAAAAAAACAAGTCCTCAACTTTCGTTGGAAATGGGAGAAAGCTGAACAAGAAGTAGCAGACAAGGGAGTATGAGACAATGATGTACGATATGGGAAGATAAACATCCGGTCTCTTTCCTATAATAGTAGTGAGGACAGCAAACACTGGTTTATGTCCCTTTGAAACGTGACACATTTTACACATCGAATAGGCCAGTTGAATTCTCTGTTCATGTTTCCAGTCCGAGTTTTGATAGGCCCTACCACCTGATGAATGAGTGTACACGTCCGCACTAACGTATCACTCTTATCAGCCCGTTTTCGCCGAGCTTTAGTAATCCATCTACCCTTTTAGATATCGTTTAGGTAAGAATATAACCTACATTTCTCATCGTAGCCCGTAATAATGCAGACTATAGAGCCGCTACTTTTTCCTTAGCTTGGCCCATGGCGGCTTATAGACCTGATGCGGGCTTTATCTGTGGCCTTTTTGCAATCTATGATATCATTTTTAATTAATTTTAATTTCAGTCCTCATTCCCGAGCCTATTAGTAGCTTTAATTCTTTAATCTCTCTCAATAACTTGATTTTAACAATTAATATTCCAAATCCCATGTTAAGGTGTTTGATAGTATCAATACTCATGTTGTAATAGGAGAACTCATATCTTTGTTTGCTTTAAAGCACCTGTGTTCATTTTCTGTGTGTAAGTAATCACAATATACTGCTTTTTTGCTTTAGCTTTGACGCTGATTGTTTTTTGTGAGTAATAAATTTTCTCTGCGGGCCTTATAAACTGTTGTGGCTTATATTGCAATAATACCTAATATTCTGTCATTTAAGGGGTGCAGGCTTATGATACTACAGTGCGTCTATAGTTTCCTAGCTTTTTAATGTAACTTAATTGGTTGCTGACCAGTTTTCTATACAGGTATCAGAGAGACTGAGAACTGGGGTAAGCATGCATGAAAGCGAAGTCTATGAAAGTGTAAGGTTTACCATGGACTTTACTATTGGATGATATTCCCTGAGCTGCTAATGTTTGGATGCGTGAAAAGAAGAGACTAGGGTTGTAGCTATGCACCTAGAAGATTCAGAGCAAGCAGCAAGATAGTAAATTATCACAGGCTAATTTAAGATAGTAGATAAGACGGAATGTGTGTTATGCGTCTCGAACACTGGTAAATAATCTCAGGCGTACTTGCCATATGTGGTGTGTGTGCGTGCATGTGCGTATTCGTGTGTGTTTGTCTGTGTGCCTGCTCTGTTTTGTTGTGTCGTGCATAACATGCTTTCCATGACTATCAGACACTGAACAGCCCACGAACTTCTGCTATGAACTCATGCATGTCAGGTGATGATACTACGCGTATCCTGGATACGACTCCCCTCCCCCACCCTCATCCCCACCCCACACCCCACTGATGGAAGAATGAGGAATCACCTAGGCTGTAGTGGTATTCGCTGCATTGTGAGTGTATTATGTGTCCGTTGCTTTTGGCACTGTATCGTTTCACGTTGCGTGGTCGTCGAGGATGATCCAGCGCATCCTGGATGAGACTCCCCTCACCCCCACACCCCATACCCGCACCTCCACCTACCACTGATGAGAATGATGCGCACTAGCTGTAGTGTATCTCTGCTGCATTGGAGTGTATTATGATTTGCCTTGCTTTTTTGGCACTGTATCAGTTTCACGTTGTGATGTCGTCCATGATGATCCATCGCATCTGGTGACGAATCCCCTCCGATGAAGTGGGATCGAGGCACCTGGAAGCCCTGAACGGCCGGAGGAGTCGGGCGTGCCTGGCAATTGCCCGCACGGAGTTCTTCTCCCGGGCAAGACAGAGCTCCTGTGGACGCCTATCGAAAAGGTCCAACCGTTGATTGTATTGAATTGTTGATTTTAAAAAAAAAATTTTTGATTGATTGCCCCCCGGGGGGATTAACCTGGGGGATCTTTTGTATAAAATTAGTTCCCCCACCTTCTGAAGGTTCGTGCTTGTAGGCTTCCTCTCATCTATCCTTCTTTTTACCTCTGATCTTTTCCCCTATTGATAATTGACCATCTACTATACTAGATCATTTCTCCTAGCCGTTCATTTTCTAGCCTTTTTTTTCACGAAACACTTTCTAAAAAGATTTTTTTCCCATGCGAGTCGACCTTGCTGGCTAACTATATCTTAGCGCATAACGGCAGCATGACGTATACTGCGACTCTAATTGACAAGGAATCTGTCCCTGATCGATCAAGAGAAGAAGAAGAAGGAAGATTTGATTGATTGGAGAGAAAAGTATAAATGACAATGACTGAATTATTTTTTGTTTTATTGATTGACTCGGAAAACAATAAACAAGTGGAAATGAGTTTTGACGTCATTCCGCACGGTCAATCTATGGCAGATGTGGGACATTACTAAAAGAAAGAAAGAGAAATTAGAACTCTAAAAAATTACGGATTGATTGATTTCTAGATGGATTCATTTCTTTATTCATGTTAAGTTATTGACGTTTCATTCCTGTCATAGCTAATTTATATAATTCATTGAGCAAAACAAAACAAAAATTCATTGAGCTAAGGCGAGAGAACAGAGAAAGAACGATTTGACTCGAACCTCTTATTATTGCACATTATAGTATTGATCTCTACTTGCCGAATTTTCATATTGCTGTTTTTATAAAGAACAATAAATGATTTAAAAAAAAATATTTCAAAGCATCCAAAAACGAATACTCGCCCGATGAAGAGAGATGATAACGAAAACAGTATAGACACACACACAGCATGGATGAACCCTCAGACTCTCAGTTGGGGCTCATGTTTGTTTTAAAGGTGGACCCTGACGGATGAGATTTTGGCAAGAAACACGTCGAGATCACCAGAAAGTACAGCTTTTCAGGCTCGGAACACTCACTTTGCTCTGGTTTCCTAGAAATTAAGGTAAAAGACGCGATTCCCTCTTGCGGATTATCCGAGAAGAGAGTAGCAAATTTTGGATGGGGTGGTCGGAGGTCACTCATTGGGTTGAAGCGTTTTCCTTGATTTGTAGTGGCAGTCTAAAAAGAAAACACCATGGAGCTATTTCCTTTTGGTGGAACACAAACTCTTTAGATAAACGGTATGAAAAACAAATTTAAAGGCTTATATTGCGAAAAATTTGGTGGCCTTAACACGTATTGGCGGCATTTAGGCAAAGAGACCTTCTCTTGGTGACAGAATTTAGACTCCAGCACCTCCACCAGGAGGAATGCTGATTGACGATTTGATTTCTAGGAAACCTAGACTGCAAAGTGAGTTTTGCAATCTCATAGTGAAAAGGGGTGTGTTTTCCCCTGGTGCTCTCGACATGTATCTTGCAAAAACTCATCGTCAGAGGTGCCGACTTTCCAGGCCCATCTATCTTGTGCCGTTTCTGGCCATGAATCTTCTTCTCCTTCTTCGTCGGACCACGCAGATGGCGACACGATGGCCCTACACGAATGAACCATTCGTCTAAGGTCCGCAAGCTGGCCATTGCGTTTGTCCCAGCCAGTGGCTCCCAATCGCCCGCAAAACAAGGGTCCCTCTGGGACTCCACTTCCAATATAGAGGAGGGTCCATGAGAGCTCGGGGAATATGAGGGTCCCTAGTGGCATTGCGAATGCAAAAAAAATAATCTAGTGGCAGGTCCATGGAGACTGCCCCTGCACATTCTTGTAGAGGTGTCCTTTAGAATTTTAGTAGCTGTTCGTCCCTCGGTAGCCCTGGTCCCTCATCTTGATTATTGACGCCAACAGAATCTCCCTGTAGTTCAGCTATGCCTTTATGAAATGGCCCCTGGTTTGGTGTCGTTGTTGGTATTGGATCATTCATTTTGTCTTTTGTGTTTGCAGGCGGCGTTTGACTGGCTCTGGACACAGAAAGGCGTCGACTTGACCCTGTGAGTGAATGTAGTGTCTCATTTTGTTCGCTTCCTCACCTCTCTCTCTCTGTCTCAGTGATCATCTCCTCTCTCTGCTCTCGATCGCCCTCGGTCTCTCTCGCTCTCTTCTCTCGTCCCTCCTCTCTCTTCTGGTTATCTCTCTCATCATCTTCTCTCAAAATTCTCATTAGACACGTTCATATGAAGGTCTTTCTCTCTCTAAATCTCATCTCTCTCTCTCTCTCCAATCATTCTCTCTCTCAGTTCTCTTTCTCTCTCTCTTCTCTGTGTGAGTATCTCTCTTCTCTCTATTAGAAGTGGCGAGGCGCGCTAATAGTTTTTCAGATATTTCATACATCAATGAGCTTTGAATCCTAGTGTGTAGTCAGATGCCTTCTCATAGGCGGATATTTTGTAGTTGCTGGATAGTGTTGGTGGTTGTTTTCTCTATTTGTTTGTGTTGTTTTGGCAGCTAGTAGGTGGTTTGTTTAATTGTGGTCCTTTTGTTTTAGTACTGTTTTGTTTCGCGTGTGTTATATTCGTTTTCTATATCTCTTACATGGGTCCAATGCCAAGTACATTAACCTTCTGGGCCTGAATTAGTATGACACAAAGCAAGGAAGAGAGAGAGTCTAAAGTAGAGAGACAGATTACGGATGTTGCTAAGACTACAGAACTTTCCAGAAAGGTGGTGGGAACTATTTGTATGGAACCCGCCCCGGTCTCCTGGCATGGGGGGGTGTATTCAAATTCCTTTAACTCCTATTCAATCTGCAAGCCGAAAGATCGCGATTTTACGCACCACAGTGATTGTGCACACTCTATGTCACTAACAAGGCATCAAAAATTGGGTTTCTAGTATCCCAAAAGAGCCTATTGTCTTAGTTTTTGGGATAAGGGTAGTACCATTATTTATATATAGGTTGTCGGGAACAAGGTCCCCAATACTCAGATGAGGTTTTTTGTTCGCCTACCCAGGGTAACTTTAATGGACATTTTGGCTGAAATATGGCTGGCGGTGAATAGTGGTTAACAGACCCCCCACTCACCATGTCACACTACCTCTATGCTAGGAAGAGGATTTCTTAAGTTAGATTAATAGCTTATAAGAGGGCAGAGCGCGTGAAAACCGTGATTTTGACACGTGACCATGGTGGTTGCTTTAAGATGGTTATATTTCCTTCAGCTTCTTGGCGTGCATTGTCCCTCACCCCTACACCTTTCCCTCACCCTCACCTCCCAAAAATGATGCTGCCCCTTGTGTCCCGCCGTAGCAACTAGGGATCTCCGCCTGCTTTTCAGGTTTTCCAGAATTCGATAGAAGCACCCACCGTGTTGTGATTCTCTTATTGCTCCAGAATGACTCCACCTCTTGGAATCCCGGATTTATAGAAGCACGGCCATGTGGTTGTGATTCTCTTCTCCCAGAATGACTCCACCTCTTGATCCGTAGCGCTTCTGTAGAAGCACTCCAATGTGGTTGTGATTCTCTTCCCCAGGCATGATTCGCACCATCTTTAAGATCCAGGATTTTAGAGAAAGTCACCCATGTGGTTGTGATTCTCTCTCCAATATGATTCCACCGTCTTTTGGATGCAGGATTCAGTAGAACACCGATGTGGTTGTGATTCTTTCTATCTCTTCTCGACATATATGACATCCACCTCTTTGGATTTCCAAGCAATAAATCCAGGATATCTGTAGAAGCTACGGGCCATAGTGGGTTGTGATTTTCTCTTCTCCAGAAATGACTCCACCACTGCTTTGATGCAGATTCCATAGCAGCGACCCATGTGATCTTGTGATTCTCCTATCTCTAGAATGAATTCCTACCTCTTGGATGCATGATTCCGTAGAAGACACCCATGTGGTTTTTTTGATATCTTCCCCTTCTCTTAGAATGATTCCACCGTCTTGGAATCCAGGATTCCGTAGAAGCACCCATGTGGTTGTGATTCTCTTCTCCGGAATCGACTCCTACCTTCCTTGGATCATGATTCTTGTAGAAGCATCCTCATGTGGTTTTGTGATGTCTCTTCCTCCATACTGACTCCACCTCTTTGGATCCAGGATTTATAGAATCACCCATGTGGTATGTGATATCTCTTCCCCCCGGATGATTCCCTACCCTTCCTTTCGGATCCAGGATTTATAGAATCACCCATGTGGTTGTGGATTCTCTCCCCAGAATGGATCCGAACCTCTTGATCCAGGATTCTGTAGAAGCACCCATGTGTTTGTGATCTCTCTCTCTAGAATGATTCCACCTCTTGGATCAAGGATTTATATGAACACCCATGTGGGTTGTCGATTCTCTTCTTAGAAATGATTCCACCGATTCTTGGGATGGCAGGATTCCTAGAAATCACCACGGGTTGTTGATTCTTCTTCTCCAGATGACACCCCACCTCTTTGGATGCAGATTTGTAGATGAAGCACCCATGTGGTGTGGATTCTCTTCTCCAGAATGCTTCCACCGTTCTTGGGATCCATGATTTTATAGAATCACCTCATGTGGTTAGTGGATTGCTCTTCCCAGAATGATTCCACCGCTTTGATCCAGGATTTTTATAGATATCAGCGCCTGGGTTGTGATCTCTTCCCCCAGAATGATTCCACCTCTTTGATCCAGGATCTCTCTTAGGGAAGCAACTCCATAGTGGTTGTGATTCCCTTCTCTAGAATGTTCGACCTACTTTGATGCAGGATTCCGTCGAAGCGCGTCTGCAGGTGGTTGTGATTCTCTTCTCCAGAATGGCTCCACCTCGTCTGGACCGGTATGGGCGCGCCATGCTCCACGGGAGCTGCCTGACACCACCGCTGGTTTAGACAAGTCCTTCACACCTGGTGGTCTGCCCCAATGGCCGGGGTCTTGCACATGGGGGTGATAGATGGCTGCATTTTGGGATAATCGTAGGACGGGAGTGTGTGTGTGAGATGAGAGAGAGAGAGTTCAGCGTTAGAGATGTTGTGTGTGTGTGTGTGTGTGTGTTGTTTGTGTGTGTGTGTCGGTGTGTGTGTGTGAGTTGTGTGTGTGATGTGCGTGCGTTGCGTGGCGTGTGTGCGTGTGTGTGTGTGTGTGTGTGTGTAAAGAGAGCGAGTAGACTGTGTTGTGTGTGTGTGTGAGAGTGTGTGTGTGTGCGTGCGTGCGTGTGGTGTGTGTGTGTGTGTGTTGTGATGAACTGAGAGAGAGAGATATGTGCTGTTTTGTGATGGTGTGTGTTGTGTGCTATGCTACAAGTGTGTCCGTGTGTGTGTGTGGTGTGTGTGTGAGAGAGAAGAAGAAGAGAAATGTGTGTGTGTGTGTGCTCGTGTGTAGTGATGAGAAGCGATTTTGTGTGTGTGTGTATGCTTGCGTGCATGTGTTTGTGGGAGTAGCAGAGAGAGAGAGAGAATGTGTGTGCGTGCGTGTGTTGTGTGTGTGTGTGTGGTGATCGCCTTTATTTCATGTATTCAATTGTTCTCTCTTTTTCTCTCCTTTCTTTCTTTTCTCTTTTTTTTCTTAGTGAACAAAGTCCTTAGTAACTGCACCCAAGCACGGCGTGGTTGTCGACAAGTGCTACATATAGTGTAGTTATTACTCGACACTGGATATTGCTTTTTGTTTTTATAATCATTAGTTCTGCACACCTAACGAGGGCAAATATCCAAGCCTATGGTGCTCTGCTTTCTTGGCCACGTTTCTATAGTGTACTAGTAATAGCGAACTGTTTCTAAGAATTTACGGTAAAGTGGAAATGCGTTCCCCCCACACCCCCCCCGCCATTTCTCGATTTTCTTTGCGCATTTTTCTAGTCTTGCCTTCTACTGCTGATTGAGTACTTCGTCCTCTATCGTTTGCTATATTTAACACACTAATTTTCATCCATTTACATAAATTAACACATGCATTCAATAATAGTAGAAGGATAAAGGCATAGACAACAAAAAACCTGCAATGACCATAACTGTGACAAATGCTCGCGTCCTGTTTTGTGTTCTGCCTACTATATGGCGGGGGGGGGGTTCTATTAGATATGGCCTTTATCTAATCGACTGCAGATTAATACTTCAACAAAGATAGTTTAGCTCAAAACGTTATAATTATGCAGCTTAACCCTTTCAAACCGCGCAATTGTTAGCATTTTAGCAGCCACAATGTTTTAACAACCACTCCTGTCACTAAGGCATGCCGTAATCCGGACCTATTATACATG
>JAGGCT020004249.1:150351-159138 GCA_017654935.2 Phymorhynchus buccinoides | reverse complement strand
GGAGTATGTTGGTTTTTCTACGATTTCTTTACTCCCTTTTGATCCTTCACTGGATCCCACCACATGGCCATCCCATCTCTTCTTCTCTCTTCGAGGGATTGTAATTTTAGAACATAATTATTTTTGTTATTTTACACAAGATTTTTTACCATTTCTTTTGAATTAAGTGCTGGTTTTGCTTTTATTGTGGACTCTCAATCTGGTGCAAAGAGGACAACCTTTTCTACTGTAGCAATTCTTCTAGCTCAGTTTTAATGTTCACAGTCGACATTCTTTGCAGGCCGATATGCAGACTGAATAGTCTTTCTCAAAGACGAAACAGCTGTCTTTGCATAGGCATTGTCTATCTCCCCCATTGGAGAAAAAAGTAAATCAGCACATTATTTTCTTTTATTCTTTTTAGAACACAGAATAAATTGTAAAATTTAAAATTAAAGTTATTCAGTTTATTACTTAGGTTAACAAACTTAAATATTGGACACTAAACAAGTTTTTATTCAAGCAAACTATATATATATATAAGATGAAAGTTTAATGGTGTGGTTGTTTTTTCTTCTTCAATTCTTGTCTGTTTATCTCTCTCTATCTCTCTCTCTCTCTCTCTCTCTCTCTCCTCTCTCCCTCTTTCTCTCTCTCTCCCTCCCTCCATTCTCTCTCTCAAATGAAACAGAGGGCCTCACGTGAAAGCGTCACCTACATAAAAGTATCGCCCTTGGGCAACATGAAGAAGCAGTATAAAGCCTCATTGTTCTGTGACAACCCTTCCTCGATGGTGTTCCTGATAAAAGCCCACTCTGCCTGTCTGAACTGTTTTCGACATTCGTTCTGAATGAAGCGGTATTCTTAGTTCTTATGGCTAGCCTGTACAGTCGCTTCTTTGTCTTCAGCAGCTTTTGCAGACGTCGATTTAGGCAGGGAAGTCGGTGTCGAATCCTTGTGGTTGAAGATGGAATGTGTGTTTCTATGACTGTGGTCAGTTCTTTCTTGAAAGTGTTCCACGAGGTTTCTATATCACTGGCATTTTCCATCAATAAGATCGTGGTAGATATTTTCTCGGCATCTTGCTTGAGAGCCTCCCAATTTGCTTTGCTGTAGTGATAAACTTCCTAGGCTTCTGTCTTGTTCGAAATGATTGTAGGCAGATGTATGTAACTACTGCTGAGTGGTCTGACAGTCCCAGTGTGACAGGCCGGAATATACCCCTGGCCCAAGAAATATACCCAGGTATAAACTGGCCTAGACCAAAAATGTTCCCGGGGTATAAACTGGCCCAGGCTAGAATATACCCCCCTGGTCCTGAATATACCCCCTCTCCTCGTGTACGCATTTATGTACATGTGTGCATGCGTTTACGCGCGTATGTGTATATGTGCGTATGTGTGTTCGTGTGCGTATGTGTATTTATATACTTACAATAAGCTTTTGTGTTTATGTTTGTGTATATATGTGTGCATGTTTGTGTGTATTGTGTGTGTGATGGGAAGAAGGTCTTTGTTTGTACATGCGCCTGCGTTGTGTGTGTTAGAGAGGGGGTTTTTTTCAAGTTTCTGGATGGGATCATAGTAACTTGGGCAGATTTCATAACTTTTGTATGAGAATGTTGACATGTTTAACTTTTCGCATTTGCAGCAGTACCATTGTACATTGGAGCGGTTCAGGATACTAATGTCTTTGGTGCACATGTCTATACATGATCGATGATGCCAGATGTCACACTCATCGCAGAAACCTCCATAGTGTGACCAAGTCACTGGGTGTTCGCACATTCTGCAAGGATAAACAGAAGGGCCTGGGTTCCGATGTACATCTCCCGAGGCCAGGAGCATTGTCAGTATCACACATGTTGATAGAGGTAGTGTTCTGTCAGCTTGCACTGGTGGGGCATAACACACAGTTTTGGTGGAGCGAAGGACCAAATGGCACTGGAAGTTTGGAGTTTGTTTTTGTAGGTCTGGTAGTTTGAAATCAGTTTATGCACAAACACACAAAAAGAACAAGAAAATGATTGCCTGACCTTTCTTGTCGGAGTCCTGTGCTGCAACTCAGGTTTTTAACTAAGGATGATCTATTGGCTATTAGTCACAGTTCGATTCACAGTCGACGAAAGGGCCAAGGCCTTGGTCATATCCTCTTCTTTTGCAGGCCATTGGGAACCACGAGTTTGACCGTGAAATCGAGGTTCTGGTCAAATTTCTGAAGAGTGTCAATTTTCCAGTCCTGAGCTCCAACATCGATGCTAGCGAAGAGCCGACCATTGCGGGCTTGTTCAGCCAATCTACAGTGATCATGGTGCGTGGTCGTCGAGTTGGCGTCATTGGGTTCACCACTGAAGAAACTCCCAGTATTTCAAGCTCGGGTTAGTGTTTAGGGGTCTTCTCTGTCACTCTTTGCGTGTCTACCTTTTGGCACTCCCAGGTATCTAACCCTTTCGCCGCAAGTCATTTTCAGCAATCAAAACCCCATTAAACTTAACTTGGTAGAGGAAAAAAACAAATCTGCAATATTGAGGAATTCCTCTGTGACATGTATGACATTAGGCTTATCCTTACCTCCTAAAATTAAGAAAGTAGGGTCTTCGGATTAACAGGCCCTGATTTGATGCTTTTTTTTTTAGTGACGTGGGTGTTAAACCATTTTGGTGCATAATTGCGACATTGGCGGTGAAATGGTTAAGAACGGGTGTATTTACAATTGTAACGAGAGTCTGTATGCCTTTATGTTTGTTCAATTGCACGTGCGCATAATTATGTGTGCACATGCTCACACACATGTGAATTTATTACCTAATTGTGACTTTCTTTATGTAAATAAGAAATGTGTTCAACTTAACCAAACCCAAAATAATGAACATAACCTAGTGAGCATTGAAATATTTTCCTTAATGACCGAACAATAATGTCCAAACTGTTATTTTACCCAAATGACAAGTCGTATGAACATAATCCCAGTGAGTTTGATTGTGATGACAATGCATGATCATTGCAAAAACAATGAAACGAGTATAATGAAAATTGACACAAGTATCCCGATATCCTGCACATATAATAGTTCACTTAAATGGGAAACTGTATAAATGGACTCCAAAGGAGTTCGATTGTTTTTAGTTTTTAAAAAAATGTTCCACTTGCCAGTATAGCTCCGATTACAATAAAATCTCTGGGTGGCGCGTCTCTGTCTGCGACGCGCTCTCCAGGTGGGAGCAACCCGAATTTCACAGATACGCATCTGTGACTACAAAGTACCAAATAGCTAATACCTAAAAATCTGAAATATTTGCCCCCACTGTCTCAACGTTGATGTTTGCAATTTTGAATGGATAATTGGGCATGTCTGTCAGAAATAACAGTTTTCGAAGCGTACATTCCAGTCAGTGTTGCCATTGTCGCAGTATCAAACTGGACAAGAATGGGTTTAGTTTTTGCTACCTAGTGTTGAGTTAATGACCTGGCACCAGAACACTTACAAGCTTATTCTTAAAAGAGTAAGTCCCCATCTTCTTTTGTTATATCCCAAATATGCAGTAATTAGAAATACAACAAAGTTTGTTCATTTCTTCTAACGTAACTTCTGTGTATATCAGGCGACTTGATCTTCAAAGACGTGGTGACGTCAGTTCGAGATGAAGCGAAGACTCTGACGTCATCTGGTGTCAAATTCATCATAGCCGTGGGTCACGCTGGTTTTAAAGTGGACAAGGAAGTGGCACAAATTGATGACGTGGATGTGGTGATTGGGGGTCACAGCAACACTTTTCTTTACACCGGAAGTGCGTGCGTGTGTGTGTGTGTTGTGGTGTGGTGTGTGTGTGTGTGTGTGTGTGTGTATGTGTGTGTGGTATGTGCGTGTGTGCGTGCATGTGTGTGAGAGAGAGAGAGAGAGATGAGAGAGAGAGGGAGAGATGAGAGAGAGAGAGTGAGCGAGAGAGAGGAGAGAGAGAGAGATTACGGAGATGAGAGAGAGAGAAGAGAGAGAGAGAGGAGAGATACTTCATACAACAGAAGTCGTACAACTCACACACACACACACAACACACACACACACACACACACACACACCCACACATACACACAAACACACACACATACATACACACACCACACACACACACACAGGACCACACACACACACACACACACACAACACACACACACACACACCAAACCACGCACACCAACACGCACACAACACGCACACACACACACACTTACATACATACACACACACCACACACACACTCACGTGCACGCACGCCCTCAACACACAAATACACGCACGCACGCACGCACGCACAGCACACGCACACACACTCACACCACACACACATACACACACACACACAAAAAAAAAACACACAAACACACACACACACACCACACCACACACACACACACACACACACATACACCGTTCAGGACAATACATATCGGCAGGTTGATGGTTGATATACGTAAGATTAATCATGGTGAAATAGGTATGGAATAAGAAGGTTTTCATGCCTGATTTAAAAGCGTTAAACGTTTGTGCATTACGAAGGGCTAAAGGTAAAGATTTAAAAACAGTAGGGCCAGCAAAAGAAAAAAAACGCTTGCCATAAGTCTCCAGGCGATCTCGCGGGATGGCCAAATGACCGGCGTCTGAGGAACGGAGAGATCTCGATGGTTTGTACGGCACAGCTAAGTCTGAAAGATAGGAGGGAACAAGATCGTGGAGGCATCGAAAACAGAGGGTGGCAATTTTGTATTCGATACGGGTCTTCGGAAGGGAAGCCAGTGCAGTTCCCTCAAGAGAAGCTTTGCATGGTCAGAATTTGCGTTTTCTGAGGACTATGCGCGCAGCCTGATTCTGAATGGATGATTGAGTTAGGAGGAAAGTTATGTGGATGATTGAGTTAGGAGGAAAGCTATGTGGATGATTCAGTTAAGAGGAAAGTTATGTGGATGATTCAATTAGGGGGAAAGTTATGTGGATGATTCAGTTAGGAGGAAAGTTATGTGGATGATTGAGTTAGGGGGAAAGTTATGTGGATGATTCAGTTAGGGGAAAGGTTATGTGGATGATTCAGTTAGGGGGAAAGTTATGTGGATGATTCAGTTAGGAGGAAAGTTATGTGGATGATTCAGTTAGGAGGAAAGTTATGTGGATGATTCAGTTAGGAGGAAAGTTATGTGGGTGATTCAGTTAGGAGGAAAGTTATGTGGATGATTCAGTTAGGAGGAAAGTTATGTGGATTTGATTCAGTTAGGAGGAAAGTTATGTGGATGATTCAGTTAGGAGGAAAGTTATGTGGATGATTCAGTTAAGAGGAAAGTTATGTGGATGATTCAGTTTAGGGGGAAAGTTATGTGGATGATTCAGTTAGGAGGAAAGTTATGTGGATGATTCAGTTAAGAGGAAAGTTATGTGGATGATTCAGTTAGGAGGAAAGTTATGTGGATGATTCAGTTAGGGGGAAAGTTATGTGGATGATTCAGTTAGGGGGAAAGTTATGTGGATGATTCAGTTAAGAGGAAAGTTATGTGGATGATTCAGTCCTAGGAGGAAAGTTATGTGGATGATTCAGTGAGGAGGAAAGTTATGTGTATGATTCAGTTAAGGAGGGGAAAGTTATGTGGATGATTCAGTGAGGAGGAAAGTTATGTGGATGATTCAGTTAAGAGGAAAGTTATGTGGATGATTCAGTTAGGGGGAAAGTTATGTGGATGATTCAGTTAGGAGGAAAGTTATGTGGATGATTCAGTTAAGAGGAAAGTTATGTGGATGATTCAGTTAGGAGGAAAGTTATGTGGATGATTCAGTTAAGAGGAACATTATGTTGATGATTCAGTTAGGAGAAAAGTTATGTGCCTGATTCAGGTAAGGGAGATATTTATGTGTCTGGATTCATTTAAAACGAAAAAAAAAAAAACAAAACAGAGAAACGTGTCAGGGGGGGGGGGGGGGCGGGGGGGGAGGTGAAACATTAGCCTTAATTTCAGTGTCTTTAAACTGTAAAGTACCTTGTATAAACAACCTCTCACCCCTCTCTATACACCAAATCTGTCTTGAACAAGATAAAGTGGGAGTGGGCGTGTACTAGGTATGTTCCCCTATGCATTCGACCTTTTTTTTTAAATGGCTTTTACCACTATTTGACATCAGCCTGTAAATAGGGGCCAAGAGGAAAAAAAAGAGAGATGGAGACTACACTAAATGATTGTCTACAGTAATGAAGAAACGTGGTACAACTTAGTCTTTTGTGGAATTCCAAGACTCTGAAACTTGGAATCGTCTGCACGGACGGGCATTTAGGGACCTACTACTTTGAAGTAATTGTCCGTCACTGTCAGGAGACGGACTTTGCGTTGAGCAGCGTCTGTAACTTTTTTGTGTGTGTGGTGTTTTTTTCTGTCTGTCCCCTTTGTTACCTTCTATTTTACCGATGCAAAAATAGACCACTATTTACAACGTGTTCAAGCCTGCAACGTCATGTTAGGAATACGTGTCTTGACCAAATCGTCTCCCGTCCTCCTCTTGCCGTGATAACCTCGAGTAAGCCTCGTTCCCGTGTGACTGACTGGGATTTTATCCGAAATGAAATGGGATTTTGAAAGGTACTTTAATGTCTTTTCACACGAATAGTGATTTTTGAAAGAATAACGTTGCTAAATGTGCTTTCTTTCCCCCTCACAATTTTGTTCGGGGGGGGGGGGAGACAATGACGACGGGCCACACAAGACAATAATGACACAAGAAGGAAAACCTGAACTAACTCTCTTCCAGGCCCACTCCCATCCACGGAGGTCCCAGTAGCAGAGTACCCCCTGGTGGTGACTCGCCCTGACGGCTCACGGAGCGTGGTGGCTCAGTGCTTCACGATGGCCAAGTACCTCTGTGAGCTGAACCTGGTCTTCGACTATCAGGGAAACCTCATCGACTTCTCTGGAAACCCTCGGCTCTTGACTCAACGCCTCAGTGCTGCAAGGTGTGCAGTAAACATCCTACTCGTGCAGCTTAACGTTTTTTTGTGTGGTGGGGTGGCGGAGGGGGGGGTGGAGGTCGAGAGAGGTCGGTCATCTCCAAATAACTTGTTCTTCCTCCTCGTGGGGGTTTTTTTCGTGGTTTTTTTTTAAATTAATATTCCCAATGTTATGTCCTCTTTGAACCGTCTATCTATTTACGAGCATTTGACTTGATTTCCTGGATGTGGCCGCATTTTCGTTTCTGGGTAGAGGCAATGATGTAGGTAGAGGCCGACGAAGACACACCGGTGTGCTTTCGTCGGCCTCTACCTACATCATTGCCTCTACCCAGAAACGAAAATGCGGCCACATCCAGGAAATCAAGTCAAATGCTCGTAAATAGATAGACGGTTCAAAGAGGACATAACATTGGGAATATTAATTAAAAAAAAAACCACGAAAAAAAACCCCACGAGGAGGAAGAACAAGTTATTTGGAGATGACCGACCTTCTTCTCGCCCTCCCCCCCCCCCCTCCCGCAACCCCACCACACACAAACGTTTAGCTGTCCCGAGTAGGATGTTACTGCACACCTTGCAGCACTGAGGCGTTCAAGAGCCGAGGGTTTCCAGAGAAAGTCGATGAGGTTTCCATGATAGTCGAAGACCAGGTTCAGCTCACAGAGGTTACTTGGCCATCGTGAAGCACTGAGCCACCACGCTCCGTGAGACGTCAGGCGGAGTCACCACCAGGGGGTACTCTGCTACGGTTCCACCCCCTAGGACTCCGGGATGGGAGTGGGGCCTGGAAGAGAGTTAGGTCAGGTTTTCCTTCTTGTGTCATCATTGTCTTGTGTGTGTCGTCCGTCATTGTCGCCCCCCCCCCCCCGAAGCAAAATTGTGAGGGGGAAAGAAAGCACATTTAGCAACGTTATTCTTTCAAAAATCACTATTCGTGTGAAAAGACATTAAAGTACCTTTCAAAATCCCATTTCATTTCGGATAAAATCCCAGTCAGTCACACGGGAACGAGGCTTACTCGAGGTTATCACGGCAAGAGGAGGACGGGAGACGATTTGGTCAAGACACGTATTCCTAACATGACGTTGCAGGCTTGAACACGTTGTAAATAGTGGTCTATTTTTGCATCGGTAAAATAGAAGGTAACAAAGGGGACAGACAGAAAAAAACACCACACACACAAAAAAGTTACAGACGCTGCTCAACGCAAAGTCCGTCTCCTGACAGTGACGGACAATTACTTCAAAGTAGTAGGTCCCTAAATGCCCGTCCGTGCAGACGATTCCAAGTTTCAGAGTCTTGGAATTCCACAAAAGACTAAGTTGTACCACGTTTCTTCATTACTGTAGACAATCATTTAGTGTAGTCTCCATCTCTCTTTTTTTTTCTCTTGGCCCCTATTTACAGGCTGATGTCAAATAGTGGTAAAAGCCATTTAAAAAAAAAGGTCGAATGCATAGGGGAACATACCTAGTACACGCCCACTCCCACTTTATCTTGTTCAAGACAGATTTGGTGTATAGAGAGGGGTGAGAGGTTGTTTATACAAGGTACTTTACAGTTTAAAGACACTGAAATTAAGGCTAATGTTTCTCCTCCTCCCCCCCCCCCCCCCCCCCTGACAACGTTTCTTTTAAATGGATCAGACACATAAATCTCCCCTTACCTGAATCAGGCACATAACTTTTCTCCTAACTGAATCATCAACATAATGTTCCTCTTAACTGAATCATCCACATAACTTTCCTCTTAACTGAATCATCCACATAACTTTCCTCTTAACTGAATCATCCACATAACTTTCCTCCTAACTGAATCATCCACATAAC
>JAGGCT020004249.1:110351-147851 GCA_017654935.2 Phymorhynchus buccinoides | reverse complement strand
TTTATTGTAATCGGAGCTATACTGGCAAGTGGAACATTTTTTTAAAAACTAAAAACAATCGAACTCCTTTGGAGTCCATTTATACAGTTTCCCATTTAAGTGAACTATTATATGTGCAGGATATCGGGATACTTGTGTCAATTTTCATTATACTCGTTTCATTGTTTTTGCAATGATCATGCATTGTCATCACAATCAAACTCACTGGGATTATGTTCATACGACTTGTCATTTGGGTAAAATAACAGTTTGGACATTATTGTTCGGTCATTAAGGAAAATATTTCAATGCTCACTAGGTTATGTTCATTATTTTGGGTTTGGTTAAGTTGAACACATTTCTTATTTACATAAAGAAAGTCACAATTAGGTAATAAATTCACATGTGTGTGAGCATGTGCACACATAATTATGCGCACGTGCAATTGAACAAACATAAAGGCATACAGACTCTCGTTACAATTGTAAATACACCCGTTCTTAACCATTTCACCGCCAATGTCGCATGTATGCACCACAATGGTTTAACACCTATGTCATTAAAAGGCATCACATCAAGGCCTGTTATTTAAAGACCCTGTTTTCTTGATTTTAGGAGGTAAGGATAGGACTAATGTCATACATGTCACAGAGGAATTCTCAATATTGCAGATTTGTTTTTTTCCTCTACCAAGTTAAGTTTAATGGGGTTTTGATTGCTGAAAATGACTTGCGGCGAAAGGGTTAGATACCTGGGAGTGCCAAAAGGTAGACACGCAAAGAGTGACAGAGAAGACCCCTAAACACTAACCCGAGCTTGAAATACTGGGAGTTTCTTCAGTGGTGAACCCAATGACGCCAACTCGACGACCACGCACCATGATCACTGTAGATTGGCTGAACAAGCCCGCAATGGTCGGCTCTTCGCTAGCATCGATGTTGGAGCTCAGGACTGGAAAATTGACACTCTTCAGAAATTTGACCAGAACCTCGATTTCACGGTCAAACTCGTGGTTCCCAATGGCCTGCAAAAGAAGAGGATATGACCAAGGCCTTGGCCCTTTCGTCGACTGTGAATCGAACTGTGACTAATAGCCAATAGATCATCCTTAGTTAAAAACCTGAGTTGCAGCACAGGACTCCGACAAGAAAGGTCAGGCAATCATTTTCTTGTTCTTTTTGTGTGTTTGTGCATAAACTGATTTCAAACTACCAGACCTACAAAAACAAACTCCAAACTTCCAGTGCCATTTGGTCCTTCGCTCCACCAAAACTGTGTGTTATGCCCCACCAGTGCAAGCTGACAGAACACTACCTCTATCAACATGTGTGATACTGACAATGCTCCTGGCCTCGGGAGATGTACATCGGAACCCAGGCCCTTCTGTTTATCCTTGCAGAATGTGCGAACACCCAGTGACTTGGTCACACTATGGAGGTTTCTGCGATGAGTGTGACATCTGGCATCATCGATCATGTATAGACATGTGCACCAAAGACATTAGTATCCTGAACCGCTCCAATGTACAATGGTACTGCTGCAAATGCGAAAAGTTAAACATGTCAACATTCTCATACAAAAGTTATGAAATCTGCCCAAGTTACTATGATCCCATCCAGAAACTTGAAAAAAAACCCTCTCTAACACACACAACGCAGGCTCATGTGCAAACAAAGACCTTCATCCCATCACACACACAATACACACAAACATGCACACATATATACACAAACATAAACACAAAAGCTTATTGTAAGTATATAAATACACATACGCACACGAACACACATACGCACATATACACATACGCGCGTAAACGCATGCACACATGTACATAAATGCGTACACGAGGAGAGGGGGTATATTCAGGACCAGGGGGGTATATTCTAGCCTGGGCCAGTTTATACCCCGGGAACATTTTTGGTCTAGGCCAGTTTATACCTGGGTATATTTCTTGGGCCAGGGGTATATTCCGGCCTGTCACACTGGGACTGTCAGACCACTCAGCAGTAGTTACATACATCTGCCTACAATCATTTCGAACAAGACAGAAGCCTAGGAAGTTTATCACTACAGCAAAGCAAATTGGGAGGCTCTCAAGCAAGATGCCGAGAAAATATCTACCACGATCTTATTGATGGAAAATGCCAGTGATATAGAAACCTCGTGGAACACTTTCAAGAAAGAACTGACCACAGTCATAGAAACACACATTCCATCTTCAACCACAAGGATTCGACACCGACTTCCCTGCCTAAATCGACGTCTGCAAAAGCTGCTGAAGACAAAGAAGCGACTGTACAGGCTAGCCATAAGAACTAAGAATACCGCTTCATTCAGAACGAATGTCGAAAACAGTTCAGACAGGCAGAGTGGGCTTTTATCAGGAACACCATCGAGGAAGGGTTGTCACAGAACAATGAGGCTTTATACTGCTTCTTCATGTTGCCCAAGGGCGATACTTTTATGTAGGTGACGCTTTCACGTGAGGCCCTCTGTTCATTTGAGAGAGAAGGAGGGAGGGAGAGAGAGAGAAAGAGGGAGAGAGAGAGAGAGAGAGAGAGAGAGAGAGAGAGAGAGAGAGATAAACATACAAGAATTGAAGAAGAAAAAACAACAACCACACCATTAAACTTTCCTCTTATATATATAGTTTGCTTTAATAAAACTTTTTTTGTGTCCAATATTTAAGTTTGTGAACCTAAGAAAGAAACTGAATAACTTTAATTTTAACTTTACAATTTATTCTGTGTTCAGAAAAGAATAAAAGAAAATAATGTGCTGATTTACTTTTTCTCCCAATGGGGGAGATAGACAATGCCTATGCAAAGACAGCTGTTTCGTCTTTGAGAAAGACTCTTCAGTCTGCATATCGGCCTGCAAAGAATGTCCACAGTGAACATTCAAACTGAGCTAGAAGACTTTCTACAAGAGAAAGGTTGTCCTCTTTGCACCAGATTGAAAGTCCACAATAAAAGCAAACCAGCACTTAGTTCAAAAGAAATGGTAAAAATCTTGTGTAAAATAACAAAAATAATAATGTTCTAAAATTACAATCCCTCGAAGAGAGTAGAAGAGATGGGATGCCATGTTGGTGGATCCAGTGAAGGATTCAATAAGGGAGGTCATAGAAATCGTAGTAAACACCAACATACTCCCGGTGAGGAGGAATGTAGAGAGGTGTGCCTGGATCAGGTAGACTGATGTGCTTTCCTTCTTCCAAGTATAATATAAACGTACAAGAATTGAAGAAGAAAAAACAAACCACACCATTAAACTTTCCTCTTATATATATAGTTTGCTTGAATAAAACTTTTTTTGTGTCCAATATTTAAGTTTGTGAACCTAAGAAAGAAACTGAATAACTTTAATTTTAACTTTACGATTTATTCTGTGTTCAGAAAAGAATAAAAGAAAATAATGTGCTGATTTACTTTTTCTCCCAATGGGGGAGATAGACAATGCCTATGCAAAGACAGCTGTTTCGTCTTTGAGAAAGACTCTTCAGTCTGCATATCGGCCTGCAAAGAATGTCCACAGTGAACATTCAAACTGAGCTAGAAGACTTTCTACAAGAGAAAGGTTGTCCTCTTTGCACCAGATTGAAAGTCCACAATAAAAGCAAACCAGCACTTAATTCAAAAGAAATGGTAAAAATCTTGTGTAAAATAACAAAAATAATAATGTTCTAAAATTACAATCCCTCGAAGAGAGTAGAAGAGATGGGATGCCATGTTGGTGGATCCAGTGAAGGATTCAATAAGGGAGGTCATAGAAATCGTAGTAAACACCAACATACTCCCGGTGAGGAGGAATGTAGAGAGGTGTGCCTGGATCAGGTAGACTGATGCGCTTTCCTTCTTCCAAGTATAATATAAACGTACAAGAATTGAAGAAGAAAAAACAACCACACCATTAAACTTTCCTCTTATATATATAGTTTGCTTGAATAAAACTTTTTTTGTGTCCAATATTTAAGTTTGTGAACCTAAGAAAGAAACTATATATATATATATATATATATATAGTTTGCTTTGATAAAGCTTTTCTGTGTCCAATGTCTTTATTTGTGAACCTCAGATACAAAACCAGTTAATGTTAACTTTGAGTAATGTTCGTGTTCAAAAAATAAAATTAAAAATAAAAAAAATAAAAAAAAAATAAAAAGTTATATAAATTGTGCTGATTTACTTTTTCTCCCAATGGGGGAGGGACAGTGCCTTATGCAAAGACAGCTGTTTCGATCTTGAGAAGATCTCATCAGTTTGCATGATTGGCCTGCAAATTGACTGTCCAGTGGATGATGAGATCTTCTCAAGATCGAAACAGCTGTCTTTGCATAAGGCACTGTCCCTCCCCCATTGGGAGAAAAAGTAAATCAGCACAATTTATATAACTTTAATTTTTTAATTTTTTTTAATTTTTAATTTTATTTTTTGAACACGAACATTACTCAAAGTTAACATTAACTGGTTTTGTTTCTGAGGTTCACAAATAAAGACATTGGACACAGAAAAGCTTTATCAAAGCAAACTATTCTGCATTTCAAATGCACTAACTTTTCAGTCCTTTCAGAGGGGTACGGAGCTGGCTATTCACTGAGATTTTTCTTTCATGCTATATATATATATATATATATATATATATATATATATATATATATATATATATATATATATATATATATATATATATATATATATATATAAGAACAAAAAAAGAGAATGAAAACTAACAAGAAAGAATGTAGACTATTCCCAATATTTCGGCTTTTGGCCTTGGACGCGGGACAGACAGAGAGAGAAGGAGGGAGAGAGAGAGAGAGAGAGAGAGAGAGAGAGAGAGAGAGAGAGAGAGAGAGAGAGAGAGAGAGAGAGAGAGAGAGAGACAGAGACAGAGACAGAGGGATATATATATATATAGAGAGAGAGAGACAGACAAAGACAAGAGAGAGAGAGAGAGAGAGAGAGAGAGAGAGAGAGAGAGAGAGAGAGAGAGAGAGGAGAGAGAGAGAGAGAGGAGGAGAGAGAGAGAGGAGGGGGGTGAGAGAGACAGAGAGACAGAGACACAGAGAGAGAGACAGAGAGAGAGGGAGAGAGAGAGAAGGAGGGAGAGAGAGAGAGACATGAGCTAGAGAGAGAGTAGACCTAGCAACAATGGATGCCTAGGCCATGCGGGCTTTAGGGCCTACGTGCAAGCGCCATCTAGTGACGAATCAGGGGAAGATAATTTTCAGTATAAAGCCTCATTAGAAGGTATGTGCTATGCTTGTGTGTGGTATGTGCATGCGTGTGTGTGTGTGTGTGCGCGCGCGCGCACGCATGTGTGTCTGTATCAGTGTATGTGTGCATACATCATACATACATGTGTGTGTGTGCGTGTTTGTCCATGCAACCCAGTAACTATGACTTATTTATTGAGATGATGAATGAGTCTGTCTGTGTGTATGTGCATACGTGTATGTGTGTGTGTGTGTGTTTTGCTTTGTACATGCGTTGTTGCTGGTTTCTGTCATTCTTAACCATTTTTTATGTCTGCTTGTTGAGCATTTGATTGTAAAACGCTTTGGGCTCATTTGAGGTAAACCGCTATATAAACATTATTATTATTATTATTATTATAATTATTATTATTATTATTATTATTATACTAAAAGGGGCTTCTGTGTAAATATCTATACAATCCAAATGAATGGCTGTCCAGATGGTCAGCTCCAAGGGGACAAGGAAAGGAGAGAGAGAGACAGAGAGAGAGGAGGGAGGGAGGGAGAGAGAGAGAGAGAGAGAGAGAGAGAGAGAGAGAGAGAAAGAGAGAGAGAGAGAGAGAGAGAGAGTAGACCTAGCAACAATGGATGCTTAGGCCGTGCGGGCTTTAGGGTCTACATGCAAGCGCCACCTAGATACAAATCAGGGAAAGATAATCTTTAGTATAAAGCCTCATTCCAAGCCCTTCTGGGGCTATATAAAGTCAAAGAAGAGGGACAACATCGGTATTGGTCCACTGAAATCCAGATGTACACTCTACAGCGATGCTAAGTCCAAGGCAGAAACTCCCCTCAAACAGTTCTCATCAGTCTTTACCCACGACACATACCAGCCTACACTACCCAACCTACCCCAGCATAGTCCTATCGCGGATTTCCAAATTAGAAGAGAGAGGGAGTTAAGAAACTACTCCGTAATATTCAAATTCCAAAGGCCTCTGGATTGGATCAGCTGCCCAACAGAGTACTGAAGGAATGTACAGTCGAACTAGCACATGGCCTGTCAATGATATTTCAGAGGTCTGTGGATGCAGGAACTCTCCCTGCAGACTGGAGAAAAGCCAATATCACCCCAGTCTTCAAAAAGGGAGACAAGCATCAACCACAAAACTATTAGCCAGTGTTTTAACATCTGTGCCATACAGGCTACTGGGATACATTATCTGTAAGCATCTCCTAGATCATCTGGAGAAAGAAAACATTTTGACAAACCTTAACCACGGCTAGAACTGATTTCTCTTGCGAAACTCAGCTTACAACAACCCTTCACGATCTCTGCAGAAATGTCGATCTTGGTAGGCAGACGGACATGGACATACTTAACTTTTCGAAAGCCTTTGTTACAGTCCCTCACTCCAAGCTTCTTTATAAACTTATAAGTTTACGGCATCTCTGGCTCCTGTATAGATGGTTGGACCATTTCCTAACCAGAAGGCTTATGAAGGTAGTGGTGGACGGCGAAGAGTCGAAAGAAGTGACGGTGGACTCGGGGGTGCCCCAATGCACGGTACTGGGACCTCTTCTGTTCCTATGCCATATCAACGACCTCCCAGCCTCCGTCAAGTCACAGGTACGTCTGTTTGCCGACAGTTGTTTTCTCTACCAGCCCAACAGGACCATCACATCCTGCACTCAGATATCAAGGAGTTGTAGAAGTGGGCTCATCCATGTGGCATGACGTTCAACGCAAAAAAGTGCTACATCCTCAGCATCTGCCCCAGGTCATCACACTTCTACTCACTGAACAATAAGATCCTGCAGCAAGTCCCCTGCAACCCCTATCTTGGTCTCACCTTTACTCACGACGTCAGATGGGCAGCACACATTGACAACATAGTCAAAAAGGCAAATGCGACCCTAGGGTTCCTCCACAGAAACTTACGCTGCTGCCCAGCTGAAAGTAGGCACACAGCGTACATCTCACTGGTATGATCAACCCTAGAGTATAGTGCATCAATTTGGGACCCCTACCAAATATATTGACAGGCTGGAGAGCATCCAGAGGCGTGCGGCTCGCTTCATTACCCAGAATTACAAAGACCGCACCCCTGGATGCATCACAGTCATATTTGAACAGCAGAAGCTAACACCACCGCAAACCAGGAGGAAAGAACAACGCCTCACCTGTTTTTCATGATTTGTCAGGAGTGAGATATTAGTCTTACCAGCGGAACAATTCCTCAAACCTGTGGCCCAGACAAAGAGAAGAATAGTGCCCCGCCAAGAGAAGGACCACATAACAACTAACATGGTGTCCAGCATGGCTAGAAATAACAGCAAGTGTTTTGTGGTTGAGAAATCTGACACCACCATCCTTCGAAACTCCTGTTTTCCACGGACAACTGAGTGGAACAGCCTGCCCAACGATATCGTCACCCTGTCGTCAGCCAGCCAGTTCAGGAGGGCTGTGTCTGATCACAGGCACAGCCAACAACCAATACACTGAACGTTATTAGGTGGGGGCCCCAGTTACCATACTAGATTGTGCTGGGGGTCGGCTAGTCCAGCTGTTCTTCTGCTGGACGAAAAGTGAATGATGTAGCCTGCCAATTATCTTCCCCTCAAAAACAACAACAACAACAATTGGTATAGGTTAGGTTATAGTGCTCTCTCCATTTTTTTAATTTTTATCCCGTTGGTGTTTACATCCATTAATGAATACTGCCAACGTATCTAATCAAGATCAAGAAGATCAAGAAGAATTTGTGTAAAGCATATCTTTAATGCCACAAAGACAAAATTAAATGAAGGTTACAGCTTACATTCAGATCCAATACAGAATACACGTGATATAGGCCTATTTGCTTCCGAATATATGCGAATGAAGTGTGTCTACATTTTTTTTCAAATACAGGATGGGCTACCCGTTTTAGAATTATATCAAACAGTTATGTTCATTGCATGTTTAAAATTGGAAGTAAGAAGCAGGGGGGAAAGTACGTTATTTGTTTTGGGACGATGGCTTAAAGAGATCACGTGACTGCCCAATATGGCGGTTTTACCTCACTTTTGTGACTCAATGCCTAACTGATTCTAGCGGATTAACTGCACTCCTAGCGGGCCTTAAACTTTCTAAGAGATCATGTATGGCAGAAATAATGGTCTTCATTTGCACCTCCAATCTCTCTTACGTCATCATGCATCTGTCTCCAACTAGGGCCCAACTTTGCCCTTCTGGACTAAGTCCAAAACAAAAAGTCAAGAATGAAAGCTAAAACCAGTGGAGACACTGACCATGGCGTCATAGCCAACCCAGTTCATGAAGTCCCTGGTGATGGTTCCGTTGTATTTGTAGAAGTAGAGGCTGCCCTGAAATTGATCACCCCCGTCCAGCAAGAGAGTGTTTCTGTGTGATGCGCGAGCCTCGTCCACCGCTGTTTTCAGACGAGCGTATCTGTGGCATGCAAATCAAAAGCAAAATAGCAGCATTACCACCACTACAGTTTGTTTAATTGAAAATGAGAATTTGGGTATGTAACTTTACAAAATCATTAAAAAATATATGACTGATTAAAATGGTAACTATGGAATGCTTACCCGAGAGAAATAATCTTAATGTATGAAATAAGCCCAAAAGACACCATGAGTTGCTCCCCTTGACTTGCTTAGGCAGCCATATTGAAAGCACATTGCAAAATGAAGGTAGAAACAAAAAGCAATGTCATTATGGACAAAACAATCCAAACAAGCGCAATCAAACAGTTTGTTAAAAACACTTGGAGCCAACGTATATTATTATCATCATCAACAGTTTGAAGGCAGATGAAAGTACTGACGTGATGCAAGGCACTGGGTGAATTAATACGAGTTGTAGTTACTTTAAATTTTTGTTGGTACAAAGGAGACAATTGGCGCTGTTTAAATATACTGCTTGGAGAGTGATTTGATCGCAACAAATATGTAAAATTTGATAAAATGACGTCATCTTAGCCAGGTAATGAGCAAAAATACAAAGCATGTTTCTTAGTGTATGGCCCATACAAATGCAGCTTAGAAGAATGTGATTTTTTTCAGGTGGAAGCTCTGAGTGGACCTAATCAAAATATATTAAAATCTCAGCAAAACGTAATTTAAAACTAATGGCAAATGGAGTAGTAGTGTTATCTTCTTATAGTGTAGAGCGAATACACAGTCATACTTCCCTTTTGGTACGATGTTCTGAAAATGTGAAGGCAAATGTTTTGTGAAATGTCCTTTTTATTTAGAGGATGACACACGCTGTTCCGCGCTGTTTCCATTGTTAATAAGATAACACGAAAATAACGGACTCTATAAGATCGTGAAGGGAGACGGCGGATAGCTCATTATCGTAGTCCAACTTAAAATTCCAGGAAAGTGCCGCTGCGCGTGCGTGTCTCGCGTGCGTGGAGAGAGAGAGAGAGAGAGAGAGAGAGAGAGAGAGAGAGAGAGACTGTGACGTAAGTGTCCCGCGCGACCCACTTTCTCCGTTTCTTATCTACACCCCCCCCCCCCCCCCTCCCCTTTTCTTATCTCCAGCCGCCACATTAATTGCCCGTCACCATCAAACGGACGCCGATTAAGGCATTTGTCTCTTTGAAGCCCGATCTACCTCCCCATCACGAGATAGTGATATCAACAGTCGCCACCCTTTGTAAGACAACTCTTCCTTTCCAATCACGAGCAGGATAGGAATGTCCGGCATGTGATAATGATGTAACCGGCGCGTGATTGTTCTGTACTACTATGTATACTATTATAGGACATCATCTTGTGATGTGTCGACTGCTATAAACCAACCACAGGCTCACATTATTTGCAAATAGCAGGGAAAATTTTGAGTAGTGAGGAAAGTAGCCTACACCCACTCTCTCATAATCCCTCCAAAACCTGACTAGAGCAACATTGCAGACTCAACTTCTCTCCCAGCCAGTTACAATAGCCCAACTAGTGAGTAGTATTGATGGCTGGTGATTGAGATTTTGTTTTGTTTGATCCTATTTTTTGATCTAGATCCTATGTTCAATGATGAATAAGGAGTAGATAGATATGTTATTGAAAAGAAGTGGTAAACATTCTGTTCTATTTATGTGCACTGATTATTTGTGTGTGTGTGTTTTTGACTTTAACTCTTTTGGTACCAGAACCGGATTTTATGCCTACTAACCCTTTTGTCTATTTTTAGTAGGAAATCTGTGGGTTGCAATCTTGCACTTTATGATACTATTCCTTTCCAGGTGTTGGATGGAGAGTGATGCTGGCTTGATCACCTTTTATGTTTTACTGATCTCAGTTTGTTAACTGAAATTCAGTTTATTTAACTAGTGCTATTGTACAAGGGCAGCCTTCTAGCCGGTTGGGATCCACTAATTCCCTGCCGACTGAAGCCCCTTGTCTCTAAGCCATAGAGACCTACATCCACCTTCTCCTGTGATTATCAGCAGGGCATCGTGGGCAGGAAGATAATCCCTGACTCACAAGCACCAAGACGGGAACGCCGCCAAGACGCCCCGCACCCAGAATCCGCGAGGAGACCACGCCTGAACCGTGCCATCCCGCGAAGCCGTAACCGGAACGACTGGGAGCTACTCTCACCTGACGAGCAAGCCCAGCCAACCCAGCACTCGCCGATCACTACGGAGGAACTTGACAACAGCTAAGTCCAGCGGACCGCGCCAATCATTTGAACTTTCCTCCGGACACTGAAAATAATTAGCAACCCTTCCCGCTTGGGGCTAACCTTCTAGAAAGACAAAAGTCTTGTAAATCCTTTCGGATTTCATTGGTTTTCATTCATATTTTGTTTTGGCGCCATTGAGCTGCTTTATTATTATTGTTGCATAATCTTATGCAGATTTTGTGAGTAAATAAAATACAAGTGTCAAATAATCCTGAACCCTTTGGTCAGACTGATGAGAGTGGGAGTCTTGTAATTTCATGTAAAACCCTACTTCTCTCTGTCTGCCATTAAGAGCAAATCAACCACTTGTATTTCTTACAATCATACGAGCCAGAACCCGGGCACAAATATAAATTTATTAGATGAAAAGGGGCCGGGAAAGTTGCTCATCTCCCATACCCTAGAGAAGTGGGCTAAAGGCAAATTTTCTACTTGAAAATTTAACACACGAAAAGTCTTCCCTAGGGACTTAGCCTTTTAACCCATTACCTCGTCACAGAGACAGACAGAGAGAGAGACAGAGAGAGAGAGAGAGTCTGTGCGTATATTTTCCATTGGCTTTCTATTTAGACTTCTGTTTGAGAAAGAAATTGTATTATTATTATTATTAGGTATTAGGTACTTCATAGTCACAGAGGCATTTCTGTGAAATTCGGGTTGCTCCCACCTGGAGAGCGCGTCGCAGCTAGAGGCGCGCCACCCAGTTATCATTTATTTTTTGCATGCGATTTTTGTGTGACTGATGAGGAAAGAAAGGGAGGGGGGTAAATTTTGACCAAATGACAACTTTTTCGTTGCCACTGGGTTTAACGTGTGCTAAGTGCATGGGCACACGGGACCTCGGTTTATCGTCTCATCCGAAAGACTCCACGTTCAGACCGTAAGGCCTAGTGTATATTGAGAGGAAAAATCCCCTGTACCCAGGTTCGAACTCGGGTTTACTTGACACGAGGCGAACGCGATACCTCTGTGCCACTCTACACCCCACGTGTGCTTCTGAATCTATATGGGTCAAAAGGTGATTGAACAATCCGTTTGAGATTCTTTCGACTTCTCATAGAGTTCTCTAATTTTTAACCACGGACACATCGCCGAAAAGCGTGTGTCATCCTCTAAAATAGAAGAACATCTTGCCAAATATTTGCCTTCAAAGTTTCGTAGCATCGTACCAAAAGGGAAGTATTCCTATGGTAATGTGTATGATTCGCCTTAGAGTATTTTGAGCAACAAAGCACAGCTCTGTCATACTATTTAACCTACCCGCCATAGCACTTGTTTTCCTCTTTATGCATGTTTTTGCAGGCACCTCCGGATACTCTGAACTCCTCGTACCGCGCGTGAATATCATTGGTATGCAGCAACGTCAGCCGGAATTTTCGGTGATAAATAGCCAGTGACGTCACGAATAACGTCATCAACACCAGGCCTGCTTTCATCATCGTCTGAAACCAACAAAATCATAGTATTGAAACAACAGGAGTCAACGTTATTATTGTTACTGTCGTTCGGTATGGTACGGTGCGGTATGGTATGGTGTAGTATGGTGCGGTGTGGTGTTGTATGGTGCAGTATGGTATAGTATGGTATGGTGCGGTCAGTGGCGAAGGAACGTTTTGTTTTCAAGCCGGGAGGGGGGGGGGGGGAGGTGCAGGATTGCCGGGGGGAACAAACACGGGGGGGCGGGGGAGGGGGGGGGGGGGGGGCGCTGGGAGTGCGCATGGATAGGTTAAATTACACGTCTTAGTAAAATGCTACAAAAACATTTTATAATTGTTATCTTGAACCGTTATCATAATCAACAATTACGGTACGGTATGGTATGGTAAGGTATGGTAAGCCCTATTAGGTATTAGGTAGGTAGTAGGTACTTTATAGTCACAGAGGCGTCTGTGAAATTCGCGGGTTGCTCCCACCTGGAGAGCGCGTTCGCAGCCAGAGGGCCGCGCCACCCAAATTATTTTTTTGCATGCAATTTGCTTTTGTGTGTGACTGATGAGGAAGGAAAGGGTGGGGGTGGGGGGTAAATTTCGACCAAATGACAACTTTTCCATTTGCCACTGGGTTTAACGTGTGCTAAGTGCGTGGGCACACGGAAACCATACGGATGCCACGGTTTATCGTCTCATCCAAAAGACTCCAAGTTCAGACTGCAAAGCCTAGTTCAACGTGAGAAATCCCCTGTAGGCTACCCAGGTTCGAACTCGGGTTTACTTGACAAAAGGCGAACGCGTTACCTATGTGCCAGTCTTCACCTATGGTATGATATGGTACGATATGGTATGGTATGGTGCGGCATAGTATGGTATGGTAAAGTGTAGAATGGTATGGCATGGTATCCCCCCCCCCTTCCAGTATCCCTAGGGGGGGGGGGGGAAAAGTCTAACCACAATTTATATTCGCCCCCAACCCAAAACACCTCCCTCAAGAGCCCCCCTCCCCAGGGAAAGAACCACAGAACTGAATAAGAAGGAAGGCTCAAGAAACAGGAAGAAGGTGAAGGGAAAACGGAGAACCCACGAAAGAAGGTGAAGGAAGGCCCAAGAACCCTCATCCCCTCCTTCCCCCCCTCAAGCGGAACCCCTCCCAGACATCACCCTCCTAATCCCGCCCACCTCCAGAAGGGAAAAAGAAGCTCGTTTGAACGAAAAATTGTGGGTAAAAGGAAGGTGTTAGTTGCCGCGCGGCGCGAGTGTGGGGGGGGGGGGGGGGGGCTTTAAATTTAGGGAAAGGAAGAAGGAAGAAGTAGGGAAGGGAAAAAAAAGTCTACCACCCTTAATTCGCCCCCCCCCCCCACACCTCCCTCCAGCCCCCTTCCCCCCACCCCACCCCTCATCCCTCGCCCCCCTCAAACCCATCCCCCATCACCCTCCTATCCCCCCACCTCCACGACTCAGCTCGGGCGTTGTCGGTAAGGTGTTAGTTGCCGCGCGCGATTGGGGGGGGGGGGGGGGGGGAGGGCTAAAGGGGGGGGGGCTTTAAAAGATCAGGATGAATTCTCTTAATAACAGCACTTGTATATTGGACGGATCCCGTTTCGCCGAATCCGCGAAATGTAAATCGGTGCATATCGCGCGCGTTTATGAACGGATGCTGTTGAAACTTTGCACGACAATAGTCACTATCACCTAGTCATGCACGTCGTGGTGACAAATCTCGAGTCCATGGCGGGTCTGGTTACGCCGCTGGTTTGTGAAACAGTGTTTGAAGCGGCGTATATCGCGCGCTGTTTCTGGACTCGATTCGCCTTCTGGTTTGGCACACGGGATAGTCACCGTCCCCGCTGTCATCTACCTTCATCAAATCCAAATCGAAGGCAATCCGCCCCAGAAATAACCGAGAGAGATACGGGCGTCGCAGAGGCCGGTTATAAGGCCCCGTTTCTCCATTGGAGCTGCTCTGATAGTGACGCGCTCTCCCGATTTCTCTTCAATTTTCCTGCCAGGCTTTGCCCCGGCCATAAGCAAGCCTGACAGCAAATTTGAAGCGATTCGAGTAAGTTAAGAAACGGCGGAGTTTTATTTGTACAAAGGTGAAACGGCGTCTAGCGCGCGTTTATGAATTGATTCGCTTCCGGTTTGGCACACCGGATAGTCACCTACCTTCCAAGTTTTAAGGCAATCCGACCAGAAATACCTGGAGATACCGGGGCCGAAGAGGCCGGCGGATACGCAGCTTTCGCGCATTTGCCAAACCGGTTGCCAATCTGCCATGACAAACCCCAACAACAACGGTTGCGTTGCCATCGCCCTTGAAGCGATCGTGGCAAATTTGAAGCGATTCGGTCGAAAAACCAGCGGAGTTATAAAGCCAGTTTTGTGTTTCACACACACACACACACAACCACACACACACACACACCACACAGGACAGACACACACTTGCCTTTTTACTATATGACTAGCGCAACTCCTAGTACTGGCAACTCCCAGAACCGGTAACTGATGCCTAGTACCGGTACCGCCAATAACCAGTAATGATGAGTACCGGTTTCGCCGGGTCCTCAAAATATCATTTATGAGGAGAGAGAAGAGCAGAGGAGAGGAGAACGGAGGAGGAGAGGAACGAGTTGGGGAGATGAGAGAGGAGAGGACGAGTGAGACGAGACGCGAGCGAGAGAGGATGAGGATCGGAAGGAGAGATGAGATGGGGGAAGATGAGGGAGAGAGCGCGATGGACACGGGGATACCGAGATCGAGTGATGGAGGCGACGAGGGACGAGGGGAGACGAGTGAGAGCGAGAGAGAGGAGGGGAGGGCGATAGACCGGGTGCGAAGCCCGAGGAGAGGGAGAGAGGAGAGAGAGAGAGAGACAGCGAGACATAGACCCTTCAAAGACAGAGAGAGAGAGAGAGAGGGGGCGGGGGGGGGCGAGAGACAAAAAGGAGAGAGAAACACAGACAGACAAACATACACAGAGAGAGAGACAGACAGAAAAATACAGAGACAGAGAGACATTCAGACAGAGAGACATTCAGACAAAGACAGAGATACAGAAGAGAGAGAGAGAGAGAGAGAGGAGAGAGATGCGAGAGAGAGAGAGAGAGAGAGGAGAGAGAGAGAGAGAGAGAGGGGAGCTGGTTGGATGAATGAACATTTGTGTAACGCCTGACAGCAAATTTTGAAGCGATTCGGTCGAAAAACGGCGGAGTTATAAGGCCCGTTTTGTGTTTCAGACAGACAGACAGAATGTGTATTAATTGTACGTAAAAAAAACTTTTTTTTTTACCAACTCTTTTTTTTAACATATTTCAATTTTTACTGCTGCAATGTGAAAGTTTTAAAAGTAGGCCTGTATGCTGTACATACTATGATTAATTGCTAGGTCTAAAACATATTTTTTAAAAATCTATGCAACATGGAGGCTACCTAAGGATGCCATTGTTCTTTTGAGTGACCTTTTCACGCACATACGCATGCATGCGCACGCACACCACAGAGAGAGAGAAAGAGAGATAGAGAGAGAGAAAAGAGAGAGAGAGAGAGAGAGAGAGAGAGAGGAGAGGAGAGCAGAGAGAGAGAGAGAGACAGAGAGAGACAGAGAGACAGACAGACACAAGACACACACACACTGAGACAGACAGACAGAGAGACATAGACTGACAGCAAAGAGGACAACTGCTGTTCCGGTTGGATGAATGAAAATGTGTTTAACGTCCTCTGCCCCAGAGCAGGCACAGAGAGAGACAGACAGAGAGAAAAGAGAGAGAGAGAGAGAGAGAGAGAGAGAGAGAGAGAGAGAAGAGAGAGAGAGCGATGAGAGAGAGAGAGAGAGAAAGAGAGAGAGAAAGAGAGAGAGACAGACACAGAGAGATACAGACACAGACATACAGAGAGAGACAGAGACACAGAGAGAGACAGACAGACAAGGACAGAGAGAGAGAGACACAGAGAGACAGACAGACAGCGAAACATAGGCCCTACAGACAAAGACAGAGAGAAAAGAGGATAGGGAGGGGGTGGGGGAGACAGAGACAGAAAGCGAGAGAGAGAAGGAGAGAGACACAGAAAAAGACAGAGACAGAGAGACATAAAGACTCCCATGGAGCTATTACTCCCTACACACCCCCTCCCCACATTTACTTGCTCGGGGACTTATGTGCCACTCGGCGACACACTTGTTTGTTTTTGTGGCTTTCAACAGACAGCCAGTCTCAAAGACACGAAAGTGAAACTTTAGGTTTTACATTTCCAAGAAGAAGGCAGCATTTCACCTTCACCCCTCCAGCCCCCCCCCCTCAGCCCCATCCCTCATCCCCTCCCTCCCCCCCTCCCCACCCGGTTTGGCACACGGATAGTCCGCGGCCCCGGTCATCTTCCTGCCAAATTCGAAAGGCAAAGGCGATCTGCCCAGAAACACACACCGGAGATCGGGCTCGGTCTTTCTCACATAGCTCAGTGCTCCTTTGCATTGAGAACAATAACATTAAGGCGAAACTGTCTATCTATCATCAACATAACATTGCATAAACATGCACAGCAATCAATGACTTACAATTCCAGCATTAAACGTCTCTTTATCTTCAACTTACATTGCACAAACATGCACACAGGCACACACACTGTCTCTCTATCTTCAACACACACGCACGCGCCTGCACACACACACACTCAAACGACCGGTACAAATAATTATAGCAAGAGTAAAATAGTTACATTATGAGACATTCTAGAGAACGAAACATAGAGAGCCACATTCACATTCTCATTCAGAGTTTGAATACAATACTGCAACTTTATTCATAACAGACTCGCTACTGCCATCGACATACACGTCTTACATTGACTAATTAAATAATGAGACACATTTTGCACACACAAAAAAGTACCCTTCTACCTCATATACAAAAAGAGAGAAAGAGAGACTGAAAAAGATGTTCTTTACAGGAGAGAGAGCAAACACAGGAAGAGAGAGAGAGAGAGGAGAGAGATAGAGATAGAGAGAGAGATAAGATAGGAGAGAGAGAGAGAGAGAAGAGTGAAAAAGACAGAGAAAGGGGACAGTGGGAGAGATAGACCAAGAGAGAGAGAGAGAGAGAGAGGAGAGAGAGAGAGAGAGAGAGAGAGAGAGATACACTGAAAAAGACAGAGAAAGGGGAACAGGGGTAGAGATAGACAAAGAGAAAGAGGAGGGGGAGGGAGAGGAGAGAGAGAGAGTGAGAGGAGAGATACATGAAAAAAGACAGAGAAAGGGAATCAAGGGGTATCAGCTACCAACAAGATGTTAGAGAGAGAAGCTTACAGAGCCCTTGAGACAAGGGGTGTTAGGGAGATACTTACAGAAAAATACAGAGAAATGCGGGAATAGAAAAAGGGGAGAGATAGACAAAGAGAGAGAGAGGATAGAGAGACTGTATTACGGCTATGCAGAGAGAGGCACAGAGACAGATTTTCGAGAAGAGCAAATGGCCGCACTCACACGCACGCAGATCCAGAGAGACGAGCAGACGCAGAGAGAGCACCACCAGAGAGAGAGACAAGCAGATACCAGACACAAGGAGAGAGAGAGCGAAAGACCATAGTCAGACGAGAGAGAAAAGCGCAGATACACTTGAGAAGCCTATGCCAATTATCTCATTGGGAAATGAAGCAAATTTGAGTCTCCTTTTGCCCAGGAGACGAGCTTTAATGTCTAGCATTCGAGAGAGAGAGAGAAATTTGACTGAAATTTGCTTCATTTTCATGAGATAATTGGGTGTGCTTCAAACCCGCCCATGCGCTGAGGAGAGAGTTCTTCCCCTAGAGAGATGACAACGAGAGAGAGAGAGAGAGAGAGAGGGGGGGGTAGGGAGGGAGATCAGAGGCATCAGCATCATCATCGATGACCTCCAAGTCAGAACTAGAATAAACCCTTAAAATAACAGAGAAATTGGAGACAGTGAGAGAGAGACATAGAGATTGAGAGAGAGAGAGAGAGAGAGAGATTGAGAGAGAGATACACTGAGAGAGAAGACAGAGAAAGGGGAACAGGGGTACGCTTGATAGACAAAGAGAGAGAGAGAGAGAGGGGGGTAGATCAGAGCGAGGTGAGAGAGAGAGAGAAGAGATGAGAGATCTGAAGAGAGAGATACACTGTAAGAAAATACATTTAAATAAGTAACATTGTTATAGATATATCAAATGATAGGAGATATATGATATGTAGAGAGAGGCGATAGAATTGTAGAAAGAGTAAGATATTATATATAGATCGATAGATATAGAGATACCCTTCAAAAGACATATAAATTGTAAGCAGTTTTATATATTACAGAGATAGGGGCGATATATTTTTATATATGGAGGGTAATAGTACAAATATAATATTAGAGATTGTGCGTTTGTGAGATATACATATATGATATATATAATTCTAAGTGAGCTGTGCGATAGAAGAATACAAATATATAGATATACTATTAGTGCAAGGATATAGAGATATACACTTAAAAATACATATAAATGTTAACATTGTTAGAGTATATTCATAGAGATAGATATGCTTATAGTATGCTATAGATACGACAACAGTAGAGTCTATACGAACTATTATTATAGAATATGATAGATATGATGTTTGTTTTATATATATATATATACAAATATATATATATATTATATCTATCTATATATATATCTATTTGTATTTAATATACACTTAAAATACGAAAGGGGAAACAGTGTTTATATATATATATATATATATATATGTAATATATTATATATATATATATATATAATATAGGTATATCTACAATATCTCTATCTGTGGTATATACTATTATATATCCATAGAATATATAGTACATGTGAAAAAAAAAATAATTTGTAACCATTTTTATCTACTACCCCAAATATCAAATATATTATATATATCATAGATATAATTATATATATATACATATATAAGATATCCATATCTATATATACTATACTTACGGGGCACATACTAATTTTTACATAGGCCTATAATAGCGACAAATCTATACCATTATATATATATATTATATATTGTAGCAAAGTTCATGATATACACTTCAAATACGTTATAGCATTTTAACATTTTTATATATTAGACAAATATATTTATAAGTCTATACCACATATATATATCTCTATATATATCTATATATATATAAATATATATATATAGATATATATACCGAAACACAAAAATAAATATTAACATTGTTTATATAGATACAAATATAATATATATATATATATTTTGATATATATATATCGAATATATATTTTTTTTTTTATATATATATATATATATATAAACTGCACTTAAAATAAATATTAACATTTTTAATATATATACAAATATTATATATAAAATTATATTATTTTTGAGATATATTACTATCTATCTTCTAAAATAGATGCCTTAGTACGTGGTATGGGGTCTGCTATATATATATTATATACACTTAAAAATCAATCTACAGTTTTTATATATACAAATATATATATATCAAATATACAATATAGATATATCTATCTACTAGTGTTATAATTATCTATCTATATATATAATGAATACACTTAAAATAAATATGAACATTCTAAGTTTTGGCTAGTATATACACATACTAGAGATAGTTAAGATATAGATTATATAGATATTGATAGTATAGTTATAGCTATATACAACTGTGTGAAAAATAAATATACAACAATTTTTAAAGATAGGCAAAGAGATTAGATAGATTCATATTTATATGATATATATAGTATATATATATATTATTAGAGGATAGAGATTATGGAGAGACACTGAAAAATAAGAGAGGAACAGGTTTAGAAAACAAATGAGAGATTAGAAATAGAGTAATATAATATGTATTAATATAACAGAGAGAGAAAAGAGACACTGAAAAAAAAGAAACAGTGGTAGATTTAGAACACATATAAGAGAGAATATATATATGTGGGACCGACGTCGAAACAAACATGGTATATATACATAAATATGGTATATATGAGATATATAGAGTGATTATACACTGTGAAAAATAAAATATTAACATGTTTATATATGTGGTCAAAATATATTATATATATATATATATTTATATAATAGATATATATATGATATGGTCACATTTTTTGATTTAGATATACTCAAAGCTTCCAAATTAGAATAACACATTCTAAATTTTAACATTTTTATGGGCTACACATTAATAGATATGCTTTATATCATATTTACTCGTTATATAGTATATATAATATATATTTTTTTTGTTAGAAAATAATTATTGAGAATTTATACAGACTCTGACACACACACACTCAACTTAACACTCACATTTTTCCCCTCTTTCACACCCACCATAGTTTTTTACGTTAATTTTTACTTTTTTCTAGTCTTCACCGGTTGCGGGGTAATCAAAAGGTCACCCAACATCACACGTATGTAATTTCTCATCACACAGTTTAGTCAGTAATTTAATCTACCATAAGTGTTCAAGCTTCGGGCTGTTTAGGATGATCCCCGCCCCAAAAGTTTTTTTCATCCCCACGGTAAGATACACAACAACAAAAACGTCTTCCCTCCCCCAGTTCCCCCCTATGCCAATGTGGATACCGGAGGTTCTTTTGTATAAATAGTTCCTCCACCTACTGGAAGTTCTGTTCTTGTAACGTGTGCGGATAATCTTTCACGTCACTTTGCACTCGGGTCTTTATTTACCCTTTGCTTTCTGTCATCTACTATCATGCATCAGAATATACTCCAGAATTATCAATCACGTAGGATGAACACCACTCACCATGACCAGTCGACATCGAAGTCACCGCCCCCACAAAATCACATCATTGCGAGCGGCGACTTTTGGCTACCGGCCATTTCGCCTCCAGCGAAATTTCAAAGTTCTTGTCATCATCGTAGGTAGCGCAATAATGACATATCTTTCTAAATCGACTTTCATTTTGTAAAACCCAATCACAATCCCTGTCTGAGCAAAACAAACTCTGAAACATTGAAGAGTAAGAGTCCCTAGATAGCTCTAAATAAACGTCGGAAGAAAAAAAAAAGACATGGAAGCGACTTTTTTCGTTTCCAAAGAAGGCTCAGTAAATGAAAACAAACTGGTTTACAGTTGTATGCCCACTTTCCCCGGGGGGATCACCGGGGGGTTCTTTTCATGAGTAGTTCCCCCACCGGCTTGATGTGGGCAGTGCCATCAACCGCGGCTCAGTGCTACCACTCTCGCGGACTCTGCCTTTCCGATGCCTGAACTATCGTCTACTACCTTTCTGACTAACCGTCCATTCTCCTGCCTTTTTTTTAAAGAAAAACTTTCAAAAATATTTCCTCCAGCCGAAGTCGGACTTTACTTGCTGGGCTTAACTATTTCTTAGTTAGGCGTATAACGGCAGCATCGTGACGCATCTGCGCTCCATATTGACAGGAACCTGTCTAAGCGATCGAGGGGGGAAGAAGAAGATTACACAACAACTTTCTCATTTTCAAATTAAACAAAACTGTACTTTTGCTCAACTTGCTTTCTTGAAAATATCACACCGCGTGGCTCAAACGAGAGACACACAACTTCAGGGCCTGCTACACTACATACGCTCTCTGCTGTCAATGCGATGCGATTGTGAACGATGCAACTCATGATTCACGTGAAGCAGTTCCGTCTAAAAATGATTCTATCCTACTGGCTTTCGGCTCAATATATAGGGGAAGACGGGGTAAAAAGCGCATGGGACGGTAAGAAGCCCACCCCAATTATCTCTTGAAATGAAGCAAATTTCAGTCTCATTTTGCCCATGAGACGAGAGTTAATGTCTAGCATTCGTCTCATGGGCAAAATTTGACTGAAATTCTCTTTATTTCATGAGATAATTAAGGTGGGTAGGGCTTCTTACCCGCCCACGCGCTTTTTACCCCGTCTTCCCCTATACTCAAGTACGGACCCCAATAGGCCTACATGAGAATATTCACGTGACATCATGACATCACATCGTCCACAATAGCATCGTATTGACTTTCTTCTTCTGATTTTTGGATGTTTATGATCCCTGCCCCACTGCCCAAAAGGTCTTCGTTTAGACTGCTATTGGCGGCACAGGATGCATGCTTTGCGAGTTCGCATGTCATCCATTCCACCAGCACACACGGCCTTCTCGTACCGAATAGTGGAATGGGCTTTAAAGTGCGCGCAAGATCTTCGTGCGTGCGTTCGCACACGGGACCTCGGTTTTAGGTCTCACTCCGAAGGACCAGGAAATAGGAGTAAAGTCATCTTTCCCAAGGATGCAACAACCACTGGGACAGCTGGGGTTACGAACCAGTGCACCTCGCAAACCTGTTGGATTACGAGCGGTGACTCTAAGTCTAACCAACCGGCCACGGTGCCTCCATCGAATAGTATGTAGTGAAGCAGGCCCTTAATTCTACCGTTTGTTTTGAATTCGCTCCACTACACGATTCTGTCACTTCACATTGTCAACAGAGTAACAAAGAAATCATAAATGTTATCCTATCATGCATAAAGGTTCATATTGAAAACAATCACACGCCAAATTGCTAAATAGCACACACACACACACACACACACACACACAACACAAACACACAGCACACACTCACAAAAACAGCTGGAAATAAACTTTAAATTATAAATTCGTGTAAAAATTCAGACACATCCCAAAATCGAAAAAAACAACCACCCCGTCTTCATTAATTCAACTCTAACTCTAAAGCTTCACCGAATTCGAGGAAAATCTGTCGCAAACTCTTTTAAATTATGTTGGTTATCTGGAAATAAACTTTAAATTATAAATTCGAGTAAAAATTCAGACACATCCCAAAATCGGAAAAAACACAACAACCCCTTCTTAATTAATTCAACTCTAAACTCTAAATCTTCACCGAATTCAAGAAAAAATCTGTCGCAAAGTCTTATGTTGGTTATAATTATTAACAGGCAGAGAAACACAGAAATAAGAGAAATTGGAGAAAATAAAATAATCAGCAATACTGTTAGTTTTAGTAACTCCCAAACTCGAACTTTTCCATATTGTGCAGCAACGAGCAAGCATAGGCCTCCGTGGCAAGTCTAACTACCATGATGGAAAGAAAGCTATGATAAGCCTACTTACCACATGCGCACAAAGACGTAGTTTTGTTTTGTCTCTTGTGAAATAAAATAAAGTCACTTTACACTTGTTGTGTAGTTTGCTTGTTTGTTGTATGTTCCAGTGACGTTGCAGTCTCTTTCAGTTATTTTTTATATTTTTTAAATGATACTTACCGTAATTTCTCGATGAATGGTTATTGTTGTCCTCAAGGGTTTTGTTTGACCTCGTGTCTTATCGCGTGTTGGGTTTTCTTGGTATCGACACAAATATGTTTGCAAAACTTTAATATTCTTAATCGTAAACGTTAAGTTTCACAGATAGAAGACATTTTTGTTTTCCTTTCTTAGCCGCTGGTATAAACCCCACAGCCCATCACAGCCCACAGCACACGTCTGTGTTCACTGTAGTTGTCGATGAAATTTGTTTGCACTGTGACAGGTGCAGCAAGTAGTACAAAACACGAGCGCGCGTGGGCGGGCGGGCGCGCGCTCGCACACGCACGCACACACACACACGCGCGCGCGCGTCGCGCGCGCACGAACCCATATGCACACACACACACACACACACAAACCACACACACAGACAAATAAACACACACACACACACACACACCCAACCACACCACAAACACACACACACACACACACTCCACACACATACACACAGAGTGGGAGACCACCACACACACACACACACACACACACACACCACACACACACTCACACACAGAAACACACACACCCACACACACACACACACACACCACACACACACACACACACTCACAACAAACACACACACCACACACACAAACACATGCACACACGACACACTAAACCACACACAACACAACACGCATACTGACGACAGTCACACACCACACCCACACACACACACATACACGCATACACACACGCACACGCACGCACGCACGCACGCACACGCACACACGCACGCACGCACGCCCCAGCACACACGCACACGCGGTACGCAACGCCACACGCACACACACACGCACACGCACGCACGCACACACACACACACACACCACACACACACACAACACCAACACACACACAAACACACCCACACCAGCACTAGATTGTAGGTCCTTAGGTCAACGCTTGCTGTGGCTTGCTATACTTTAGCGCGCGCGCGCGCCCGTGTAGCATTGTGTGCCTTAAAGGCGCAGTGGCGCGTTCGCGTGTGTATGTAAGGGATAAAAGATTGAAGTCATCGAACTGTTGATCTTGTCTATGTAGCGCTCACGATTAACCCTTCGTCCGCCAGCCATTTTTCAACAACAAAGCCATACAACCTTAACTGGTTAGCAGAAGAAAAATGATATGCAATAATTGGGAATCCTCTGTGACTGGTAACATTAGGCCTCTCCTGCCTCCAAAAAATAAGAAAACTAGGCGTCTTTGATTTCCAGTCCCTGATTCGATGCCTTTTAGGACCACACGGGGTTAATCACGGTGGGCATAAATTCGAATTGGCGGTGAGAAGTGGCATACTACACACACTGCGTTGCACGTTTATTTTCAGTGCCTCCTAAATAGGATGTCTTTGTGTTTTGATTGTGTTGATTTGTTTTCTACCGCTTGCGAAAAGAATTTCTGTATAAAATTACAGTTATAAACTATGTAATTGACGATTGATTGTGTATCTCATGAAGACGCCAGAGAGTGTGGCACAGGTGGAAGGTGGGGGGGTTTCGCAGCTATGATATTCATAATAGCTGTGGTTGAGCTCGTGAGCAGTGCCTGTTTGAATAGGAAATTATTCGGAAATGATTAAGACCCTATTGCTTGCTCGTGCTGCACAATGTGGAAAAGTTCGAGTTTTGGAGTTACTAAAATCATGCTTAGGAAGTCCCATTGTCTGTGGCAGCGGTGTGCTAAATCAGTAAATTGTACCTTTTAGTAATATATTTAATGTTTTTGTTGTTAATGCTGCTGGTGATGTGTTCATCCCAATCCACGGTCTCAGTAATTGACACAGTACATGGTTTTGTCAATGAGGTTCATGTCAATGCCCGTAGCGTACGTAACCAAATATCTGTGTTAGAATGGAATTGAGTTTCATTTGACATTACAACTGTTTAGAAACCTGATGTTGCCCGGCGAATACCTAACGACTCCATTCTAATTAAAGGCTGTCATCCACCAATCAGACAAGAACAGAGTAGCGGGATGCTTCATGTGGTGTAGCAGTGTATGAGTAAAAAAAAATTGACATGTAAATCAAGGCCATGACCTCAGTGTTCCCCTACTCGCCAAACTCACAATAACATTATTTTTCTGAATGATTAATTGAAACATGATGAACACAAAAAACGAACGGCCCACGTTGTTCATGGCTGGTTAATATATATCGGATCGTTATTACATTTATTCAAACACTATCATGGACACATTATATGGAAACAAATCAGTTTGATATTTAACCCTTTCATCGCCATCAACTTCAGCCAAAAATGTCTGTCAAATTACCGGGTGAAGAAACGTTGGGCCTCTGCAACACACTGTGATCCCCCCTGTGACATGTATCAATCTAGGCCTTCTTGTCTCCCAAAACAGAACAGCATAAGCGTCCTTGGATAATATATCCTAATTCATGCGTTTTAGTGAACCGTGTATGTTAAATCAGTGTGTGGCCTGTCTCTCCCTCTCTCTCTCTCTCTCCCTCTCTCTTCTCTCTCCTCTCTCTCTCTCCATCTCTTCTTCTCTCTCTTATCTCTCTTTCTCTTTCTTCTGTGACTCTCTCTCTTTTATCTCCTTCTCTCCTCTCTATCTTCTCTCTCTCTCTCTCTCTATAATCTCTCTCCTCTCTCTCTCTTTATTCACTTGCCATGTCATGATAGGGGCTATTGGCTTTCTGAAATGATTAAAATTATTTCTGAGTTGAGTTCGAGTTTCCTCTCTTCTCTCATCTCTCCTCTCGTGCTCTCTCTCTTCATGTCTCTCTATCTCCTTTTCTCCCACCCACACCCACCCCCCCCTCCCTCTCTCAAGGACAAGTGTACGATTCAGGATGAGAGTTTGTATAAACGATTGTTTCTTATTATTGTTGTATGGGGGTGATGTGCATGGACAGGCAAAAGCTGTTCTTATCTTTTAGAAAGACAATAAATTTGAGATGATTGATATATTAACTGCAAAAGAGTACGGACAGATGAGTTCAAATACCAGCACAGATACTCGCACCAATTTATCTAGCTTCCTTATAGGAAACTTTCTTTGTTTTGTGTTAATCTGGTTGCATTTGGTTTTCGTCCAGACCCGGGTGTCTAAGGGTTGACTAGGTCGGAATAGTGGAGGTCGGTGAAGGTGTTGTTTGTAAGACTATCCGCTCTTTTTTTCCCCATTCTTTTTGGGAGGCTTACATCCTTTTCTGCCGGCCAATTTCACCACCCGAACGAAAGATAGTCCGGGTCGTTTTAAACTCCCCCCCCCCCCCCCCACCCCCCCCTGTAGGTATTACTCCCTAGTGTTAGTTTTTCCCCGAATGACGATAACTTTACATTTTCATTCTTCTGTTGTGTTGTGATAACCCTTTCACCGCCAGAATATTCAGCGCCAAAAATGTCCATGAAGTTGTACCTGCCAGGTAGAGAACAAAATCCATCTACAGCTACTGGGGATTCTTCTGTGACAGATCAAAAAATAAGGTCTATCCTGACTTCCCAAAACTGAGACATAGGGTCTTTGGATAATAGACCCCAGTTGATGCCTTTAAAGTGACATGGTGTGTGAATCACTGTGGTGACATAACATGCGACTTGGCGGTGGAAAGGGTTAAAGACTGCAGATTATTTTCGTGTGTCTAATGGATCTATCACTACATAAATAATGAATTGAGAAAATAAAACAGCAATGACAACAATACATTATCAGTCGTTAGTTGTTCACATGTAGCTAACATATAACGTAGGTGTTATTAATTGTGGTGTTTATCTGTTTACGTTGTCGTTTGTGTGTGTGTGTGTTGCTGTGTGTGTGTGTGTGGTTGTGTTGTTACCGCAGGGAATTCACGTTTATAATTAAATTTCTGTCGGACACGTGTTTTATAGTAAGGAATAGGTGTAGGCCATCTTTTACCACAGCTAGAAATGAGAAGCAAATACAAGAAGATCGGATTATGGAAAGGCTAGATAGGTGTAGGCACAAGGGAACGTCCCATGGACAAAGATAGAAAGTAAAACAAAGACAAAGAGAAGGAAACAGAGAGAGACTTCAGCATTTCAGTATACTTACTATTTAACAAGGATGAAATTTAGGCAGTCTGCACGGCCGCGTCGTGTTGCTCTGACATGTGTGTGTGTGGCTGTGTGTGTGTGTGCGTGTGTGTGTGTGTGTGCGTGTTGTGTATATATATGTGTGTGGGTGTGTGTGCGTGTGAGTGGTGTGTGTATTATATATATATATGTGTGTGTGGCTGTGGTGTGTGGTGCGTGTGCGTGGGCGCCTTGTGTGCGTGCGTATATGTATGTGTGTGTTGTGAGTGTGGTGTTGTGTGTATATATATATATATATATATAATATATATATTTATGTTGGTGTGTGTGCTGCTGTGTGTGTGTGTGTGTTGTGTGTGTATGGTGTGTGCGTGTGCGGTGGTGTTGTGCGCGAGTAGCGTGCGTCGTGCGTGTGTGGTATGCTGCGTGCGGTTGTGTGTGTGTGTGTGTGTGTGTGTTGTGTGATGTGTGTGTGTGTGTGTGTGGTGTAGAGAGAGACGGAGGAGAGAGAGTGAGAGACGATGGAGAAGAGGGGAGATTCTGGGAAGAGAGAGAGGACAGAGACAGACGAGAGTGAGAGAGAGAGAGTAGGATAAGAGAGAGAGAGAGAACACTGAACACTGAAATTTATTTAACAAAGGAAAAAGAAAGAGAGACAAACGAAACGAAAATAAGCAATGACAGCTTTTTCCACCAGCCCTGAGGACAATCTAATAAATAACACGAATCAAAGAAAACTCGAGAGAGAGGAGACGAGCGATGAGACAGGAGACGAGAGAGATGAGGAGGAGAGGAGACGATGAGATGAGGAGTCCTACGATCCAGAGAGTCGAGAGTAGATGAGCTGAGAGAGAGAGAGAAGATGAGAGAGCAGACAAGAGACAGACAAATCGACAGAAAGACATGACAGACAGGAAAGACAGACAGGCAGACAGATGGAGACAACCAGAACATGCATACGGGAAATAAACCGCATACAATAACATGTATTCGAATCAAACAACACAATAACTCAAAGGCGATCGCTATTTTCAACGTACTTGAATTTATTTTTAAAAATCGGGTTTTGGAAAGACAGAGAAAAGGCGAAGAAAGAAAAGAAAAATAGAAAGAACGAAAAAGGTAAAAATGACATGAAAGAATTTAAAACCAACAAACCTTGAAAAGGGAATTTCGGACAACCTGGTTATCTTGGACAAGACCATCCTAGACGATCCATGAAGCACACCTAGTGTAGTCCTTTTTCGCCCTACATAGAATGTAAACTTCAGTAGGGTCCATATTCATTTCATGCACCGCGTGTTGCACATAAAATATTTTACCATGAAATAAATATCTTTTCCTCATTTCAACAATTGTTTGCTATTTGGGTCATAGATTGGAAAAGATTACAGCCCCTAAATACATTTCAGAGGGTCTTGTGGCAATGCTATGTAAGAACAGAAGCTTCATCATTAAAATATTGAGACGTCAGATCTATTTTCTCTGATTATTTATATTATTTATGTATAGTTTGCACGGACGTTTTTTTTTATTATCGTCCGCCATTTGAAAAATACGAAACTAACGGTGACATGGCTTGTATATCGATTTATCCGGCAAAACTGTAGATTTACACTCTCCTGCCTATTTCTTAGTCTTTCCGATGTAGATTGAGCCTTAAATAGTTAACACACTTAAATAATGACTGTCTATCACATATGAAAGAAGAAGGTTCTCGTGCGCTTTGGTAAGGGGTGTTTATTTCACGGCTAAGCACTTATTTCTCATGACACCGGGACCGTAGTTTTCAGAGATAGCCAACCACCTGATGGCTACCACATACCACACAGTAATACAAGCAGCGAGTGGTTCTAGGGGAGTCTCGATGGCCATTCCGCACCATGACGCTGTGCCATGTTGGTATTTTGCTAACAACGAAACAAATAAAATGTGTGAGGAGAGAGAAGAAGAATACCAGAAGAAGCGACAAAAGTAACGATAGAGGGTATGAACAACAAAGACACATGTTTAACTCATACTCCATAAGGAAACCGGATGGTCCGAAACCCATTTCACGTTGAGACACCACAGTGATGGGGGATTTCGCTTCTTTGATACAGGGAGACTGCGTGTTGAGCATGCGGTTTTGTGCTTTAATCGCTACTTACACTTTACTCCCGAGAGCAGTATCACCGACAGTGTCCTTGTCAATTCATTGTAAGCGCAGATGCGTCAATGCTGCCGTTCTGGCGCCTAACTACGAAACAGTTAGCACGCCAGCACGTCCGCCCTGACTTGGCTGCGGGAGGCGACAGGACACTGTTTTGACAACGTTGTCTTACGTGGAAGCCCCCCAAAGATACTAGCAGGCGCCTGTTTAGTGCAGGACAAGATGAGTAGTGTACGCCAGTAAGCGACGGGAAAAAAAGGGCCGTCACATAGCATCCAGAGTGCAACGACGCTGTGCCAGTTTCAGAGGCAGTTTCAAGACACAGAACTCCAGTAAGGTGGTACGGCAAACTGATTTATGACAAAAGACCCCCCGGTACTCCCACGGATGAGGTTAACGCTATCTGTCGTTGTAGTTCACTAAACCTATTTTGAAATGAATGTTCAGGATGTATCTAAAAAAACCCAATACCTGAGAGCCAAATCCCGTTCACAAAACAATTTTCAGCTAAATTGTACATTTTTAGAACAAATCAAACCACCAGCACTACTGGAGGCATGCGAGAGATAATTATTTCACGAGGATGAGACAGGCTCTTCTCCCGAGGGGCCCAGCCCATGTGACACTATGTGACCATTCTGGCTCCTTCGTAAACCCATGGGATCTTGTGCGACATCAATGAAAATCGCCTTGAGCTGTGACATTTTCGCGTTGTGATCACCGGAATGCAATTGAATGCACTTAGAACAGGTTAAGACTCAACGGTTCTGGGATGAATTCGAGGTCAACAATACTATCCTTGCTGCCGCTAAGCAGCTTGAAGAGTGAGCTGGTTGAGCTGAGGGCCGTTCATTCGGGGCCCCCACATGAAGATGGACCCGCCATGAAGAATTGATTATACTATGTGAGAATCACATATAGTTGGGCCAAATCAGGTCGGTCCTCTTGTTTTCCTTATATATACTATATTTCTGTTCGGGTGTCTGCTTTTGGTGCCGTATTTAAAGCATTTGTTCCCGTCGCTTCCACACATGGTACGAAAGGTCCAAAGACGCACGTAAAAACACTGTTAATTAAGTTATAGATCTCTGTCTCTCTCTCTCTCTCTGTGTCTCTGTCTCTGTCTCTGTTCTCTCTCTGTGTCTCTGTCTCTCTACTCTGTCTCTCTGTTCTCAGTATCTCTCTCTTCTCTATCTCTCTCTCTCTCTCGTCTTCTCTCGCTCTCACTCTCCTCTACGCATCCATGACGAGGGGCAAAGGCACTACATGACTAAATCACTGTCATTGTCATTCTCTCGTCATCTCATTCTTCTTACGTCTCCATCTCTCTCTCACTTGACTCCACACCTCTCTAGCTCTCTCTCTTCTCTATCACTCTTCCTCACCTTCTCTCTTCTACTCTACAGTTTAACATTATCCACAGACCTCTCAATATTTATCTAAATCTCGCTGTCACTGGAGAGCACCCCTACCCTAGGTTGGGCATATGTATTCGAACCTGTTCCCTTCTTTACTTCTCAATAACAAATGCATTCAAGACAAGTCGTAATAAGACTGTAAGATGATAAGAGCTGGGCCATGGTCATAAGATTACAACACACAGTGATCATTTCAGCGAAATTAATAGGCCACTGATAAGCCACACACAAGATTGCGCTTTGAATCATATCTTTGACAGTGATATAAATAAAGTACCCTATAAAGTTAGATCTTGGGACTTTCAGAGTGTATTGCCTCTACGATTAGGTACAGTAACATATAGAATAAGTAACATTTAATATGTCGATGTGTTGTTGCTGCAGATTGAGATGTTCAGTATTACTCGTTGTGTCTGTTAGTAGTAGTAGATTAGGGGGTACAGTGGAATCCGTTTAATTGGCCATAGGATAAGCGGCCAAAGGCCGCTACATCGGCCAATTTCCTACTGGAAAGAATGTCTTTCTTCGTAAGCATGCTGCTATTTTGTTGAGTTTTTTAACGGCCAAGCATGAAATAGTGTGCACAATTTCGCTTATTGGCCCACCTTTTTTCTCTCTATTTTTTCCTCTTACCCCTTTTTGGAGGGAGCAACAACAGGTAGGCAGAACAAACAAAACTGACACAACACGCTTTGACGATTTACATGGTGAGTGTGAAGTTGGAAGGTGAGCTGTTGTCAATTGAAAGCCGCATGGCGTCAAAATCCATAAAGAAAACAAAAATCATTGTCTTTTACTCAGTGCTTCTGTCAAGTTTATGGATTAATAAACACATGACAACACACACACACACCACACACACCACACACACACACACATCCCAAAAATGGAAAGAATTTGAATTGAACAGCAACATTTAATTTGACCCATGCTTTTGACTAATAATTGCGTATACAGTATCTCCATGTTCGTTTATCGGCATTATTTTTCCTGGTCCCACAATTGGCCGAATAAGCGGATTCCACTGATTAGGTTCACTTTATAGACACCGAGGCGTTCTCTGTTGAAATTCGGGTTGATCCCACGGAAGAGCAGCGTCGCAGCCCAGAGAGGGGCATCGCCACCCATGGTTGTTGTTTTATTCATGCGATTTTAGTGTGTATGCATGAGGAAGGAAAGGAGGGGGTGGGTGGCTAAATTTGGACAAATGACAACTTTTTCGTTGCCACTGGTTTAACGTGTGCTTAAGTGCATGGGACCACGGGACCTCGGTTTTTAGTCTCATCCGGAAAAGGAATCCTTTAAATGTGTTTCAAGAGTGAGAGTAAAATCATATCTGCCACCGCAAAATTAACGTGCTATACTTCAGATTGACTCTAACTTATTGCAAGAGAAATGTCAAAGTGGACCAAACGAATCTAGCTTTGTTCTTTACCGAAGCTCTAAAGCGACTCCGTTCAGCAAAGCAGCTAATTTTCTTGTTGCTTAAGTAAACGTTTGATGTGTAGCTGTCTATTGTATTGATTTAATGATGATGGTACCTGCCAGAGAGGAGAGGGAGAGAGAGAGAGACGAGACAGGAGAAGAGAGAGAGAGTCTCCCTCCCAACCTGCCCCCCACCCCTTCTCCTCCTCTCCCCCCCCCCCTTTCTCCCCCCTCCCCTCCTCTCAAAACGGCATAATTTTCGGAGGAGAGATAACAAAAATAAGAATATATTAAAAAATTAAAAAATTTAAAAATCTAAAAAAAAACAAATACAAAAACAAAAAAAAAAAAAAGACAACCCCGACGGCCACAGAACATGGAATGCATCTCACACAAAAGTTGAAAATGGACTACTAGATCAAAACGGCAGGCAATCCTATTTCAACCCTGTACATAAAATAAATCTTAGTTCGTGTGGAAGTTTCGACCGTATTCCTTCTACCTCGCCTCTTCCTAATCTCTCTGTCTCGGTACTCTGTCACCTCTCTGTCTTGTCTGGCTCTCTCATGTACTGGCTCTCTCTCTCCTCCTTCTCTCCTCTCTCTCTCTTCTCTCCTCTCCTCTTATCTCTATCTCTCATCTCCCTCTCATCCTCTAAGCTATCCTCCTATCTCTACTGTGTATCTGCCTCTTTCTGCCTGTCTCTCTCTCTCTCCCCTCTCTCTCTCTCCTCCTTTTCTCTCAGCGCTCCTTCCTACTCTCCTCTCTCCTGACATCTGCCTCTTTCTGTATGTTCATGTCCTCCCCTCGAGCGAATGTAAGTGAGGAGAACGAGAACAAAAGATCGAGAGACTATAATGAGAGCACTTAGAAGAGTTGGAGATAAGATAAGCAGAGCACGAAGAGATAGAGCGTGGATAAAGAGAAATGATTTGGAGTAGAGTGTGGACTGATGTGGATAGAAGAAATAGAGGTAAGATACAAAATAAAATAGAAGAAAGCGAAAATGATGAAAGAAAGAAAAAGACAAAAGTGGAGAGCGATGACCGATAGAGAGAGAGAGTAAGGAAAGAAAGGAGAGATACGAAGGCAAAAGAGGAGATACGATAGAGAGAGACACTATCTATAAGAATCTAGAGATACAAGAAGCCCCTCTCGCTAATAACTCTACGGCTCTAATATCTACCCTCATCTTCTCTTCTTCTCCTCTATCTTCTCCTCTCCTCTCTCTCTGTTAATCCTCTTTGACCCTCTTTTCTCGTCTGTTCTCTCTGTCTCTTTGTCTATATTGTCTCTCCCTCCGCCTCAGCCCTTCTTCTCATCCCATCACAGACCTCGCCCTATTACTTTACCCCCCATCCTCCTTTCTTCCTCTCCTCTCCTATCCTATCTCTCCTCTCGTAGTCTCTGTTTGTATATCGGGCCGTTTCGTCTTCCGGCTCTCTCTCTCTTTTTTCTCACATCTCTCTCCTTATCTCTCTGTCCCTCTATTATGTTACTCTCCTTCTCACCTCTCATCCCACCCTCACCCTTTCGCCTCTTCATACTCCCTTATCTCCCTCTACTATCTTTTTTTTTTCTTTCTTTCTGGAGAGAGAGAGAGATGAGAGCGAGAGCGAGAGAGAGACGAAGATAGAGAGAGAGATGCTAGGGAAGGAGACATCATCTCGAGTGAGCGAGCGAGGCGCCGCGAGAGACTGAGAAGACCCTCTCCTCTCTCGACCTGGACGTATGATCCGAAGCATAGACATACTCTTCTCCCACTCTCTCCTACTCTAACTCTCTCTCTCTCCACTCCTCTGAGACAGAATAGATAAAGAGAGAGAGAGAAAGAAGAGAGCTCGAGAAACGAGAGATAGTCGAACAGAGATAGAGATCTCGCTCTATATCCGCTCTCCCTATACCTCTACTATCTCTCCCTACTCTCTCGCTCGCATCGAAGACAGATAGAGAGAATCAGCGCTCTCCCCTCTCTCTCTCTCCCTCTCTCTCCTCTCTCTCTCCCTCTCTCTCTCTCTCTCTCTTCTCTTCTCCCTCCTCCTCTCCTCTCCCTCTCTTCCCTCTCCCTCTCTCTCTCTTCCCTCTCTCTCTCCCTCTCCTCTCTCTCTCTGCTCTCATGTCTGTCTCTCTCTCTGTATGTCTCACTCTCTCTGTGTGTCTCTCTCTCTCTTGCTCAATTTAAACCACCAAATCAAGTTCACCATTGTCTCATCATTATCCATGTTTGCTTTTTAATTCCCATTTTTGATTCTTTTTCAATTATTTCATGTGCCAAACTTTGTTTCATTTTCTTGACTTGATTGTTTTTATGTCAAATTTTCTTTGATTGATGCACGGTATGAATGTGTGAGTGAGAGGGCAAGGTGGCAAAGAAGCTATTGTAGCTTATCCTTTTTGCCCTCAATAAAACATTCGTATCTCGTAAGTTTTCTCTCTCTTCTCTCTCTCTCTCTCTCTCTTCCCTCTCTCTCTCTCTCTCTCTCTCTCTGTCTCTCTGTCTGTCTGTCTGTCTGTCTGTCTGTCTGTCTGTCTTCATCTATCTGTCTATCTACGTCTGTCTCTCTATCTCTCTCTCTCTCTCTCTCTCTCTCCTCTCTCTCTCTCTCTCTCTCTCTCATCCGTGCGCATATATTTGGTGAGGTTCGCGTTTATTATGGTGCAGACATAAGTTAGTATGTTGCATGAAGTTCCATTTTGGGTGCATGTTTTATTATTTTGTTGTTGTTTGTTTCCGGATGGAAAATTAAAATGAAGAAAGACCCCCCCCCCCCCCTCCCCCCCCCCCCCCCCCCCCTGTCATTATGGCAGTTTTGCTATTGGCATTAAAAGAGTCATTTGTCATCTCTCTATCGATCTCTCTCTCGTCTCTCTCTCTCTCTCTCTCTCATAATAGAGACAAACGCAAACAAGCAAGCGCGCACACACAGTACGCACGCACGCGTATTCGACGTCAGAACTCGTTCGCGCACGCGCGCACACGCGTGTGCGTGTGTGCAAGAGAGAGAGAGAGAGCAGAGAGAGAGAGAGAGAGAGAGGGGGGGAGAGTGTAGAGAGAGAAGAGACAGTGAGAGAGAGAGAGAGAGTATAACAAGGGTGAGAGAGGAGAGAGAGAGAGGGAGAGGAGGGTGAGAGACAGAGAGAGAGAGTGAGAGAGAGAGGGAGATCGAGGAGAGAGAGAGAGAGAGGGGAGGGTCGTGAGAGACAGACAGAGAGGAGAGAGAGGAGAGGGTGAGAGAGGAGAGAGAGGGAGAGACAGAGAGAGAGGGAGAGTGAGAGACAGAGAGAGGAGGGGTGAGAGAGAGAGAGAGAGAGACAGGGTGAGAGAGAGGAGAGAAGAGACAGAGAGAGAGAGGAGTGTAGGGTGACAGAGCAGGAGGGTTGAGAAAGAGAGAGAGGAGAGAGAGAGGAGGGGAGGAGAGGGAGAGAGAGAGAGAGAGAGGAGGGAGAGACAGAGAGAGAGAGAGGAGGGTGAGACAGACGGAGACAGAGACAGAGGAGAGAGGGAGAGAGATAGAGAGAGGAGGGTGAGAGACAGAGAGACAGAACAGACAGACTATAGAGACAGACGAGAGAGAGACAGAGACAGAGAGACAGAGAGAGAGGGTGAAAGAGAGACAGAGAGAGAGGGAGGGTGAGAGACAGATGATAGACAGACTGAGAAACAGACGAACAGGCAGATGGACAGACTTACAGACAGATCGAGGGTGAGAGACAAGAGAGAGAGACAGAGAGGGAGAGAGAGATGTGATGGGTGAGAGGCAAGGGTCGACAGAGACAGAGAGAGACAAACACTTGAACAGACTTTATTTACATAAGGATAGACAGATTTCCGGCGAGAGAGAGAGAGAGAGAGAGATAGAGAGTGATAGGTCTGGCTTTTTTGAAAGAGAGAGCACCTCAACTCTGAGATCCATTTCAATTCCATTCAGGCAGAGAGCTCTCAAGACATTATAAGAACTCATTGACAGAGGTGGCGAGTTGAGAGAGAGAGAGAAGATTCACGATCCGATTTTTTATTCGAGGGAAAATAGATAAGCTACAAAGCTTCTTTTCACTATGCCCCTCACAAAAAGAAAAGGAAACTAAAGAAAAAAAAAAACATATTAATCAAACAAAAAAAAAAATGAGAAAAGAAAAGGAAAAATGTAATTATAAAGAGCATTCAAACACATTAAATGTAAATACACAGCAAATGTGCAACAACATCTAGACATCATCATCAAAATCATACCACCACTTAAGTAAAACTGAAATGGCACGTAAGCCAACCCCCAAGCAAAAAATACATTTCAAAAACCATAAACCCCTTGTCCCCCCCACATGTTTTTTTTTTAAGTCCCCCCCCCTACTAAGAGAAAGAGAGCGAGAGAGAGAGGAGAGAGAGAGAGAGAGAGAAGAGAGGAGAGAGAGAGAGAGAGAGAGAGAAGCAGACAGGGGTGGGTGGGGGGGTGGGTGGGATGATTGTTTTTATCAATGGTTAAGCCAAAATTTGGTTACGTTACTAGTGCAATATCGAACACTAAAGAGGCATAACCCTCACAAGTATGGAACAAAAAGGGAAACAAATAATTACAACAGATGAAGTAAGTAATCTTGATAGCCGCTTTTGAATGATGCAAGGATACATTTTGTTTTTATGTGATCGGAATTCGTCCCGAGTTTGCCACCGAAAATGTTCAGAGATGTATGTATAAATACAGTTCTGGACGGGGAAGCTGTATTATTACTTTTGTTTCTTATGTTAGGTATCAAATAAGTTTCACGCAGATTATAGAGGAGCGAAGTCCATTAACAATCTTGTAACGAA
>JAGGCT020004249.1:84551-109851 GCA_017654935.2 Phymorhynchus buccinoides | reverse complement strand
TCCAGTACGTCTTCTTGTAGAATTTTGGTTTGGATGAGATTTGGTTGGGCGTGTCTTCATCAAAGAAGAATTCCTTTAGCCAAATTTTTCTCATTCCTTCTTTTGCATCCTCTAGAAGTTCCAGTTTGTTGACAGTACTGGGCGTAGGGCAGAATTTGGGGCCAAGTGATAGTACGTGTATTTGGTCATCTGTGAGGTTGACGGATGACAAGTTGACCACTTGTTTGGGATCAGGCTGAACGCTGTATCTTCTGACAAAGCGTCTGTTTTTATGTGGTTTTTGCCCACTTTTACTCCTGGAGGAATGTGTTGAACTATTGGATAAGAAAAAAGCAGCCAAGAAACATAGTAAAAAACATAGTGGCAAACACCAAACTCGAATATTTCTATATGATCAAGATAACTGACTTTAGAGACCTGGGTAAAGCCTGGAAACGCTTACGTAAACTACAAAGAGGAGGATTCTCAACACAAACTCGGGTTAAATACAATACTAAATTAACTAATTCACTTCCACAAATTGAACAAATAAGAAAAAGAAAAGTTCCTGAATTTAATCAATCACGAAACAACTGTGATGTAGTAAATGCTCCCATTAAACATGCCCAGCTTGCTATGTCCCTTCAAAAATATAAAGCAAGTTAACAAATCCACAGGAGGTGATGCCATCTCCTATAAATTGCTAAAACAACTCCCTCCATCTGATCTAAGAATCCTCCATCACTTCTATTCCAGATGTTGGAAGGAAGGTGAGGTCCCACATGCGTGGAAGGAAGCACAAGTAGTTGTGGTCCTGAAACCTGGAAAACCAAGACAGGACCCCTAAAGCTACAGACCTATCTCTCTCATCTTGGAAAGGTGTATGACAGAATCGCTAAACAACGATTAGAATACTACATATACAAAAAATACTATTCTTCCCACTTTTCAAGCAGGTTTTAGAAAACACCGACGTTGCATGGAACAGGTGGCAAAATTAACCTCGCACGTCAGAAAGGCATTTACCCGAAGAAAAAAGGTATTAGCAACCTTCTTTGATATTAAAGGCGCATACGACACCGTCTAGTATGGGAGGTTACTTCAAAAAATTAGCTGGCTCGGCATCGAAGGGAATATGTTCAACTTCACTCTGACCTTCTTACAAAATCGAACCATGACACAAGGTGGGCCAGTCACTCTCTAAATTCCACAACCTAGATATGGGCGTGCCCCAACATTGTTAAAACATAATATTCTTCCTACTTTTCAAGCAGGTTTTAGAAAACACAGACGTTGCATGGAACAGGTGGCAAAATTAACCTCGCACATCAGAAAGGCACTTACCCGAAGAAAAAAGGTATTAGCAACCTTCTTTGATATTAAAGGCTCATACGACACCGTCTGGTATGGGAGGTTACTTCAAAAAATTAGCTGGCTCGGCATCGAAGGGAATATGTTCAACTTCATTCTGACCTTCTTACAAAATCGAACCATGACACAAGGTGGGCCAGTCACTCTCTAAAATCCACAACCTAGATATGGGCGTGCCTCAGGGCAGCATAGTCGCCCCAACATTGTTAAAACATAATATTCTTCCTACTTTTCAAGCAGGTTTTAGAAAACACTGACGTTGCATGGAACAGGTGGCAAAATTAACCTTGCATGTCAAAAAGGTGTTTACCCGAAGAAAAAAGGTATTAGCTACCTTCTTTGATATTAAAGGCGCATACGATACCATCTGACATGGGAGGTTAATTCAAAACGTTATCAGCCTCGGCATCGAAAGGAATATGTTCAACTTCATTCTGACTTTCTTACAAAATCGAACCATGACACAAGGTGGGCCAGTCACTCTCTAAAATCCACAATCTAGATATGGGCGTGCCTCAGGGCAGCATAGTCACCCCAACATTGTGTAATATTATGCTACATGATATCAAATCTATTCCATTAAAAGATACTAACATTTCAAAATATGCAGATGACATCGCTCTCTGGACCATCACACCCAGACGAATAGACAGTACATTCTTTGACACTTGTTATAGAAATCATCAAAACGTTTTGAGTGTTTATCCCCACTACTTCTTTGTGTTTCAGCATTTGTTGTCGGTGCTGAATGAATCCTTGGGGTAGCACCATAGCCTGTCAAATTCTGGGTCCAGCTTATATGTACATCACACGTTGACAAAACGGCAATGATATGATAATGATAATAATGCTATGTAAAGATAAATAACTGTGACGTCATGTTTCTTGGCAACAGTGTACTCTTACATCTTTTTCTCACGTGCATTTACACTAAACCTATGGGCTAATGATACGCAAATGATAATAATGCTGTATGAAGTCATAATATTATATCCCAAGCTTGGCAGCCTTCTTTGCTTCTCTTGGAGATCGGTATATATATTGCTTTTATTGTGGACTTTCAATCTGATTCAAAGGAGACAACCATTCTCTTGTAGAAAGTCTTCTTGCTCAGCTTGAATGTTCACTGTGGACACTCTTTGTAGGCCGACATGCAGACTGAGGAGTCTTTCACAAGACGAAACAGCTGTCTTTGCATAGGCATAAAAAGTAAATCAGCACATTATTTTTTCTTTTATTCTTTTCAGAACACAGAACAAATCGTAAAGTTAAAGCTAAATAACTGAGTTTGTTTCTGAGGTTCACAAATACAGACATTGGACACAAAAACGTTTTTTATCAAAGCAAACTATTCTGCATTTCAAATGCACCAACTTTTTAGTCCTTCAGATTAGGGGACTGGAGCTCAGCCAATAACTGAGATTTTATACCCATACTATTTTTATCCCTATTTTTGGATATCATCTCAGTAGTTAGCCCTCCTTAGTCATGTCTATTGTCTTTTTAAATTATAATTTTAGAACATTATTATTTTCAGCAATTTACATAAGATTTTTACCATTTCTGTTTTAACTTTGTGCTGGTTTGCTTTTATTGTGGACTTTCAATCTGGTGCAAAGAGGACAACCTTTCTCTTGTAGAAAGTCTTCTTGCTCAGCTTGAACGTTCACTGTGAACATTGTTTGCAGGCCGACATGCAGACAGAAGAGTCTTTCACAAGACGAAACGTCTGTCTTTGCATCACCCATTGGGAGAAAAAGTAAATCAGCACATTATTTTCTTTTATTCTTTTCAGAACACAGAACAAATCGTAAAGTTAAAGATAACTGAGTTTGTTTCTGAGGTTCACAAATACAGACATTGGACACAAAAAAGTTTCACCAAAGCAAAAAGAAAATAAACGACGAACAAACTTGAGGTTTTATCCACTTTATTTCAAAAGGTCCAACGTTTCGCCCTTTCGGGCTTTTTCTGGGACTAAAAACACACAAAAGGACTATACTTAAAATCGCCCCAAAGGACATAATATTAGAAGTCCTCATTAAAAAAAACACGTGCGCACACGCACGCACACACGCACACGCACACGCACACGCACACACACACACACACACAAAGCACACACATGAATGAGCAGACAAAACAACCACGCACACACGCACACACACACGCACACTGTGTTTAATAACAGGTTACGTTTTTCTACGAGACTTCAGAGAGTCTAGCCTGCTTTGCTTCACTGAGACGTGGCTCAGTAGCAGAGACACTGACCCCCAGTTGCCCGGCTTCTCACTGGCGAGACTGGCCAGATCTAAAGAAGCCACGGGTAAGAAGAAGGGTGGAGGTGTGTGTGTGTACGTGAACGATCGCTGGTGTTCCAACATAACCATCATGGAGCAGGTGTGTAACCAGGACATAGAGTTGTTGGCTGTGGGCCTTAGGCCTTTTTATCTGCCCAGGGAGTTTCGCCAGGTCTACCTCACCGTAGTGTACATCCACCCCCGGGCAGATACGAAGCGTGCTGCTGAGGTCATCTGGCAAGTTGTGCAGAAACAGGAGTCACAGTGCCCAGAGTCAGTCCGTCTCATTCTTGGTGACTTTAATCAGTGCCGGCTCAACAAAGTGTTGCCACAGTACCGGCAGTATGTCATGTGCAAAACCTGTGCTCACGCAACTCTGGACCTGTGTTACGGGAATATCCCAGCAGCCTACAAGAGCAAGCCGATGCCCAGCCTGGGGTGGTCGGTGCACAACCTGGTCCACCTACTGCCACTGTACTGCCAGCGGCTGAAGACCAGCAAGCCCTCAATACGCCGGGTGAAGACGTGGACCAAGGAGGCGACAGAGGCTCTCAACAGCTGTTTCCTCTGTACTGACAGGGACGTTTTGCTGAGGGATGCCTCGCTGGAGGAGCAGGTATTAGGACGTCCTATGTCAACTTTTGTGTTGACATGCTGGTGCCCAGCAAGGAGGTGAAGACCTATCCCAACGGCAAACCCTGGGTGTCCAGAGAGCTGGCTGGCATCATCAGGCAGTGACGGCAGACCTTCCAGGATTTAGATTTGAAATTTTGATTGAATTTGTTTATTTTAAAAAATCACTCTCATCATTTTCATATTCAGTGCAACTTAATGAGTTAGCAGCAACAACATGAAAACACCAATGTTTTATTGACTGTATTTTAATGAAAGGTTTAAAAAAAAGCATCACCAGTTGAGGCCTGTCTTCCTTGCTTTCACTGTTCATAGCCTATTTTCCAGCATTTCGTCCAGCCTCTTATAAACGCTTTTTTTTTAAATTCAAACACTTGTATGGCATTAAGCACACATGAAAAGACCATGTGTGGTTTCAGTATGTCATACATTCAAGAAGTGTACAAATCTATACGCGAAAAAGAGAATAATATAACAAAGTACTAGACGTTCTGGACACAACCTATAGAACCCATTCTAGGCGTCACGACGTGTAGCAAAGGAGAGGACGCGTGACGTAGATCGCAGCTTTCTATGACGCTACAGTGACACGGTACAGAAGAGACCAACGAACTCCATCACTGTCTTCATGAACTCTGCTCTGACCTTCTGATCTGTGACACAGTACAGAAGAGACCAACGAACTCCAACACTATCTTCATGAACTCTGTTCTGACATTCTTATCAGTGACACAGTACAGAAGAGACCAACGAACTCCGTCACTGTCTTCATGAACTCTGCTCTGACCTTCTGATCAGTGACACGGTACAGAAGAGAACAACGAACTCCATCACTGTCTTCATGAACTCTGCTCTGACCTTCTTATCAGTGACACGGTACAGAAGAGACCAACGAACTCCATCACTGTCTTCATGAACTCTGCTCTGACCTTATCAGTGACACAGTACAGAAGAGACCAACGAACTCCATCACTGTCTTCATGAAGTCTGCTCTGACCTTCTGATCTGTGACACGGTACAGAAGAGACCAACGAACTCCATCACTGTCTTCATGAACTCTGCTCTGACCTTCTGATCAGTGACACAGTACAGAAGAGACCAACGAACTCCATCACTGTCTTCATGAACTCTGCTCTGACCTTCTTATCAGTGACACTTTACAGAAGAGACCAACGAACTCCATCACTGTCTTCATGAACTCTGCTCTGACCTTATCAGTGACACGGTACAGTAGAGACCAACGAACTCCATCACTGTCTTCATGAAGTCTGCTCTGACCTTCTGATCTGTGACACAGTACAGAAGAGACCAACGAACTCCATCACTGTCTTCATGAACTCTGCTCTGACCTTCTTATCAGTAACACAGTACAGAAAGGACCAACGAACTCCATCACTGTCTTCATGAACTCTGCTCTGACCTTCTTATCAGTGACACGGTACAGAAGAGACCAACGAACTCCATCACTGTCTTCATGAACTCTTCTCTGACCTTCTTATCAGTGACACAGTACAGAAGAGACCAACGAACTCCATCACTGTCTTCATGAACTCTGCTCTGACCTTATCAGTGACACGGTACAGTAGAGACCAACGAACTCCATCACTGTCTTCATGAACTCTGCTCTGACCTTCTGATCTGTGACACGGTACAGAAAAGACCAACGAACTCCATCACTATCTTCATGAACTCTGCTCTGACCTTCTGATCTGTGACACAGTACAGAAGAGACCAACGAACTCCATCACTGTCTTCATGAACTCTGCTCTGACCTTATCAGTGACACGGTACAGTAGAGACCAACGAACTCCATCACTGTCTTCATGAACTCTGCTCTGACCTTATCAGTGACACGGTACAGTAGAGACCAACGAACTCCATCACTGTCTTCATGAACTCTGCTCTGACCTTCTGATCAGTGACACAGTACAGAAGAGACCAACGAACTCCATCACTGTCTTCATGAACTCTGCTCTGACCTTATCAGTGACACGGTACAGTAGAGACCAACGAACTCCATCACTGTCTTCATGAACTCTGCTCTGACCTTCTGATCTGTGACACAGTACAGAAGAGACCAACGAACTCCAACACTATCTTCATGAACTCTGCTCTGACCTTCTGATCAGTGACACAGTACAGAAGAGACCAACGAACTCCATCACTGTCTTCATGAACTCTGCTCTGACCTTCTGATCTGTGACACAGTACAGAAGAGACCAACGAACTCCAACACTATCTTCATGAACTCTGTTCTGACCTTCTTATCAGTGACACAGTACAGAAGAGACCAACGAACTCCATCACTGTCTTCATGAACTCTGCTCTGACCTTCTGATCAGTGACACGGTACAGAAGAGAACAACGAACTCCATCACTGTCTTCATGAACTCTGCTCTGACCTTCTTATCAGTGACACAGTACAGAAGAGACCAACGAACTCCAACACTGTCTTCATGAACTCTGCTCTGACCTTCTTATCAGTGACACGGTACAGAAGAGACCAACGAACTCCATCACTGTCTTCATGAAGTCTGCTCTGACCTTCTGATCTGTGACACAGTACAGAAAGAGACCAACGAACTCCATCACTGTCTTCATGAACTCTGCTCTGACCTTCTTATCAGTGACACAGTACAGAAGAGACCAACGAACTCCATCACTGTCTTCATGAACTCTGCTCTGACCTTCTTATCAGTGACACGGTACAGAAGAGACCAACGAACTCCAACACTGTCTTCATGAACTCTGCTCTGACCTTCTGATCTGTGACACAGTACAGAAGAGACCAACGAACTCCATCACTATCTTCATGAACTCTGCTCTGACCTTCTTATCAGTGACACAGTACAGAAGAGACCAACGAACTCCATCACTGTCTTCATGAACTCTGCTCTGACCTTCTGATCAGTGACACGGTACAGAAGAGACCAACGAACTCCATCACTGTCTTCATGAAGTCTGCTCTGACCTTCTGATCTGTGACACGGTACAGAAGAGACCAACGAACTCCATCACTATCTTCATGAACTCTGCTCTGACCTTCTGATCAGTGACACGGTACAGAAGAGACCAACGAACTCCATCACTGTCTTCATGAACTCTGCTCTGACCTTCTGATCTGTGACACAGTACAGAAGAGACCAACGAACTCCAACACTATCTTCATGAACTCTGCTCTGACCTTCTGATCTGTGACACAGTACAGAAGAGACCAACGAACTCCATCACTGTCTTCATGAACTCTGCTCTGACCTTCTTATCAGTGACACAGTACAGAAAAGACCAACGAACTCCATCACTGTCTTCATGAACTCTGCTCTGACCTTCTTATCAGTGACACAGTACAGAAGAGACCAACGAACTCCATCACTATCTTCATGAACTCTGTTCTGACCTTCTTATCAGTGACACAGTACAGAAGAGACCAACGAACTCCATCACTATCTTCATGAACTCTGTTCTGACCTTCTTATCAGTGACGCAGTACATGTAGAAGGGGAGAGCACTGTTGGTGTACCACAGGAATTCACTGACTGCCACAAACACTTTGAATTGTCCATTTTGTATAGGATCGTTCGTAGAAATAAACCCCTTTAATATCATATTCACAGGAACCGGCGTTCTCAGGAGGTAGAAACAAACGTTGGAAGCAATCAAGGTGATGGTCAATGAGGACACTTTCTCTTGTCTGGTGAAATCGCGGACAACTTGTTCTAAAAACCGTTGGTTTCTTCTGACAGTTCTGACCAGTGTCCACAGCAGAACACTGTTGCCGAGGAACAACAATAACAGAGGCAATAAACAAACCTTAATCGGGTTCACCCAAAACCAGATTGTTTTAATGAACCAACGGTATTCGGTCGATCCAGATGTATCGCAATGCCCTTCTAGAACATCGTTCCCGTAGAGTTTGTGACAATTCATCGCACTAAGAACAATGATCACTATAGCGAAAGTAACTCGCGATTTTCGTTTCGTCCACACAGCCTCGACACGAAGAGGCCACATCACAGAAGCAGCTCTGAGCACGGTGAGTGACACGAGCATCCAGGGAGAGAGAGCTAACCTCGTCGAACTCAGAAACTTAAAGAACCTGCACTGTGAAGAACCTCGATCCATGAAATACACGATATGTGACTGCATGTACAGAACACGACCAAAGGGACCCAGTGCTAACATCAACAGGTCAGCCACAGCCAGACCTTTAAACAAGACACTGAATGGAGATATCGGAAGACGACGCAGAATCAAAAGGATTATAAAATTTCCGAACATTCCGAAACAACAGACGATTGGGTCACTGGTTTCATTGATCAGCTCAGCTACTTTTATGTACGGCTGGTTCAGATCGTTATACGAATTTCGTTGGATGAGGGTTGAGTTGTTTTCTCCAGCCATCGTTCGGGTAGACTTGAAAAACTCATCGTTAGGCCTACTCTGTTTATTTCATTGTGGTTGAGTGAAGAAAGTCAGATCCGCAGATAGCAGTGTCACACCACACTAAAACAAAATGCTGGAACGCTGTATATGTGCACTGGACTTCCAATAATCCTAGTTAGCGGGAAGATCACATTTGAATGTGAAATGTATTAATATATATAATAATTTCACATTCAAATGTGATCTTCCCGCTAACTAGGATTATTGGAAGTCCAGTGCACATATACAGCGTTCCAGCATTTTGTTTTAGTGTGGTGTGACACTGCTATCTGCGGATCTGACTTTCTTCACTCAACCACAATGAAATAAACAGAGTAGGCCTAACGATGAGTTTTTCAAGTCTACCCGAACGATGGCTGGAGAAAACAACTCAACCCTCATCCAACGAAATTCGTATAACGATCTGAACCAGCCGTACATAAAAGTAGCTGAGCTGATCAATGAAACCAGTGACCCAATCGTCTGTTGTTTCGGAATGTTCGGAAATTTTATAATCCTTTTGATTCTGCGTCGTCTTCCGATATCTCCATTCAGTGTCTTGTTTAAAGGTCTGGCTGTGGCTGACCTGTTGATGTTAGCACTGGGTCCCTTTGGTCGTGTTCTGTACATGCAGTCACATATCGTGTATTTCATGGATCGAGGTTCTTCACAGTGCAGGTTCTTTAAGTTTCTGAGTTCGACGAGGTTAGCTCTCTCTCCCTGGATGCTCGTGTCACTCACCGTGCTCAGAGCTGCTTCTGTGATGTGGCCTCTTCGTGTCGAGGCTGTGTGGACGAAACGAAAATCGCGAGTTACTTTCGCTATAGTGATCATTGTTCTTAGTGCGATGAATTGTCACAAACTCTACGGGAACGATGTTCTAGAAGGGCATTGCGATACATCTGGATCGGGACCGAATACCGTTGGTTCATTAAAACAATCTGGTTTTGGGTGAACCCGATTAAGGTTTGTTTATTGCCTCTGTTATTGTTGTTCCTCGGCAACAGTGTTCTGCTGTGGACACTGGTCAGAACTGTCAGAAGAAACCAACGGTTTTTAGAACAAGTTGTCCGCGATTTCACCAGACAAGAGAAAGTGTCCTCATTGACCATCACCTTGATTGCTTCCAACGTTTGTTTCTACCTCCTGAGAACGCCGGTTCCTGTGAATATGATATTAAAGGGGTTTATTTCTACGAACGATCCTATACAAAATGGACAATTCAAAGTGTTTGTGGCAGTCAGTGATTTCCTGTGGTACACCAACAGTGCTCTCCCCTTCTACATGTACTGCGTCACTGATAAGAAGGTCAGAACAGAGTTCATGAAGATAGTGATGGAGTTCGTTGGTCTCTTCTGTACTGTGTCACTGATAAGAAGGTCAGAACAGAGTTCATGAAGATAGTGTTGGAGTTCGTTGGTCTCTTCTGTACTGTGTCACAGATCAGAAGGTCAGAGCAGAGTTCATGAAGACAGTGATGGAGTTCGTTGGTCTCTTCTGTACTGTGTCACAGATCAGAAGGTCAGAGCAGAGTTCATGAAGATAGTGTTGGAGTTCGTTGGTCTCTTCTGTACTGTGTCACTGATCAGAAGGTCAGAGCAGAGTTCATGAAGATAGTGTTGGAGTTCGTTGGTCTCTTCTGTACTGTGTCACAGATCAGAAGGTCAGAGCAGAGTTCATGAAGACAGTGATGGAGTTCGTTGGTCTCTTCTGTACTGTGTCACAGATCAGAAGGTCAGAGCAGAGTTCATGAAGACAGTGTTGGAGTTCGTTGGTCTCTTCTGTACCGTGTCACTGATCAGAAGGTCAGAGCAGAGTTCATGAAGACAGTGATGGAGTTCGTTGGTCTCTTCTGTACCGTGTCACTGATCAGAAGGTCAGAGCAGAGTTCATGAAGACAGTGATGGAGTTCGTTGGTCTCTTCTGTACTGTGTCACTGATCAGAAGGTCAGAGCAGAGTTCATGAAGATAGTGTTGGAGTTCGTTGGTCTCTTCTGTACTGTGTCACAGATCAGAAGGTCAGAGCAGAGTTCATGAAGACAGTGTTGGAGTTCGTTGGTCTCTTCTGTACCGTGTCACTGATAAGAAGGTCAGAGCAGAGTTCATGAAGACAGTGATGGAGTTCGTTGGTCTTTTCTGTACCGTGTCACTGATAAGAAGGTCAGAGCAGAGTTCATGAAGACAGTGATGGAGTTCGTTGGTCTTTTCTGTACCGTGTCACTGATCAGAAGGTCAGAGCAGAGTTCATGAAGACAGTGATGGAGTTCGTTGGTCTCTTCTGTACTGTGTCACTGATAAGAAGGTCAGAGCAGAGTTCATGAAGACAGTGATGGAGTTCGTTGGTCTCTTCTGTACTGTGTCACTGATAAGAAGGTCAGAGCAGAGTTCATGAAGACAGTGATGGAGTTCGTTGTTCTCTTCTGTACCGTGTCACTGATCAGAAGGTCAGAGCAGAGTTCATGAAGACAGTGATGGAGTTCGTTGGTCTCTTCTGTACTGTGTCACTGATAAGAAGGTCAGAACAGAGTTCATGAAGATAGTGTTGGAGTTCGTTGGTCTCTTCTGTACTGTGTCACTGATCAGAAGGTCAGAGCAGAGTTCATGAAGACAGTGATGGAGTTCGTTGGTCTCTTCTGTACTGTGTCACTGATCAGAAGGTCAGAGCAGAGTTCATGAAGATAGTGTTGGAGTTCGTTGGTCTCTTCTGTACTGTGTCACAGATCAGAAGGTCAGAGCAGAGTTCATGAAGACAGTGATGGAGTTCGTTGGTCTCTACTGTACCGTGTCACTGATAAGGTCAGAGCAGAGTTCATGAAGACAGTGATGGAGTTCGTTGGTCTCTTCTGTACTGTGTCACTGATCAGAAGGTCAGAGCAGAGTTCATGAAGACAGTGATGGAGTTCGTTGGTCTCTACTGTACCGTGTCACTGATAAGGTCAGAGCAGAGTTCATGAAGACAGTGATGGAGTTCGTTGGTCTCTACTGTACCGTGTCACTGATAAGGTCAGAGCAGAGTTCATGAAGACAGTGATGGAGTTCGTTGGTCTCTTCTGTACCGTGTCACAGATCAGAAGGTCAGAGCAGAGTTCATGAAGATAGTGTTGGAGTTCGTTGGTCTCTTCTGTACCGTGTCACAGATCAGAAGGTCAGAGCAGAGTTCATGAAGACAGTGATGGAGTTCGTTGGTCTCTTCTGTACTGTGTCACTGATAAGGTCAGAGCAGAGTTCATGAAGACAGTGATGGAGTTCGTTGGTCACTTCTGTACCGTGTCACTGATAAGAAGGTCAGAGCAGAGTTCATGAAGACAGTGATGGAGTTCGTTGGTCTCTTCTGTACTGTGTCACTGATAAGGTCAGAGCAGAGTTCATGAAGACAGTGATGGAGTTCGTTGGTCTCTTCTGTACCGTGTCACTGATAAGAAGGTCAGAGCAGAGTTCATGAAGACAGTGATGGAGTTCGTTGGTCTCTTCTGTACTGTGTCACAGATCAGAAGGTCAGAGCAGAGTTCATGAAGACAGTGATGGAGTTCGTTGGTCTCTTCTGTACCGTGTCACTGATAAGGTCAGAGCAGAGTTCATGAAGACAGTGATGGAGTTCGTTGGTCTTTTCTGTACCGTGTCACTGATCAGAAGGTCAGAGCAGAGTTCATGAAGACAGTGATGGAGTTCGTTGTTCTCTTCTGTACCGTGTCACTGATCAGAAGGTCAGAGCAGAGTTCATGAAGACAGTGATGGAGTTCGTTGGTCTTTTCTGTACCGTGTCACAGATCAGAAGGTCAGAGCAGACTTCATGAAGACAGTGATGGAGTTCGTTGGTCTCTTCTGTACTGTGTCACTGATAAGGTCAGAGCAGAGTTCATGAAGACAGTGATGGAGTTCGTTGGTCTCTTCTGTACCGTGTCACTGATAAGAAGGTCAGAGCAGAGTTCATGAAGACAGTGATGGAGTTCGTTGGTCTCTTCTGTACCGTGTCACTGATCAGAAGGTCAGAGCAGAGTTCATGAAGACAGTGATGGAGTTCGTTGGTCTCTTCTGTACTGTGTCACTGATAAGAAGGTCAGAACAGAGTTCATGAAGATAGTGTTGGAGTTCGTTGGTCTCTTCTGTACTGTGTCACAGATCAGAAGGTCAGAGCAGAGTTCATGAAGACAGTGATGGAGTTCGTTGGTCTCTTCTGTACCGTGTCACTGTAGCGTCATAGAAAGCTGCGATCTACGTCACGCGTCCTCTCCTTTGCTACACGTCGTGACGCCTAGAATGGGTTCTATAGGTTGTGTCCAGAACGTCTAGTACTTTGTTATATTATTCTCTTTTTCGCGTATAGATTTGTACACTTCTTGAATGTATGACATACTGAAACCACACATGGTCTTTTCATGTGTGCTTAATGCCATACAAGTGTTTGAATTTAAAAAAAAAGCGTTTATAAGAGGCTGGACGAAATGCTGGAAAATAGGCTATGAACAGTGAAAGCAAGGAAGACAGGCCTCAACTGGTGATGCTTTTTTTTAAACCTTTCATTAAAATACAGTCAATAAAACATTGGTGTTTTCATGTTGTTGCTGCTAACTCATTAAGTTGCACTGAATATGAAAATGATGAGAGTGATTTTTTAAAATAAACAAATTCAATCAAAATTTCAAATCTAAATCCTGGAAGGTCTGCCGTCACTGCCTGATGATGCCAGCCAGCTCTCTGGACACCCAGGGTTTGCCGTTGGGATAGGTCTTCACCTCCTTGCTGGGCACCAGCATGTCAACACAAAAGTTGACATAGGACGTCCTAATACCTGCTCCTCCAGCGAGGCATCCCTCAGCAAAACGTCCCTGTCAGTACAGAGGAAACAGCTGTTGAGAGCCTCTGTCGCCTCCTTGGTCCACGTCTTCACCCGGCGTATTGAGGACTTGCTGGTCTTCAGCCGCTGGCAGTACAGTGGCAGTAGGTGGACCAGGTTGTGCACCGACCACCCCAGGCTGGGCATCGGCTTGCTCGTGTAGGCTGCTGGGATATTCCCGTAACACAGGTCCAGAGTTGCGTGAGCACAGGTTTTGCACATGACATACTGCCGGTACTGTGGCAACACTTTGTTGAGCCGGCACTGATTAAAGTCACCAAGAATGAGACGGACTGACTCTGGGCACTGTGACTCCTGTTTCTGCACAACTTGCCAGATGACCTCAGCAGCACGCTTCGTATCTGCCCGGGGGTGGATGTACACTACGGTGAGGTAGACCTGGCGAAACTCCCTGGGCAGATAAAAAGGCCTAAGGCCCACAGCCAACAACTCTATGTCCTGGTTACACACCTGCTCCATGATGGTTATGTTGGAACACCAGCGATCGTTCACGTACACACACACACCTCCACCCTTCTTCTTACCCGTGGCTTCTTTAGATCTGTCCAGTCTCGCCAGTGAGAAGCCGGGCAACTGGGGGTCAGTGTCTCTGCTACTGAGCCACGTCTCAGTGAAGCAAAGCAGGCTAGACTCTCTGAAGTCTCGTAGAAACGTAACCTGTTATTAAACACAGGTGTGCGTGTGTGTGCGTGTGTGCGTGGTTGTTTTGTCTGCTCATTCATGTGTGTGCTTTGTGTGTGTGTGTGTGTGTGCGTGTGTGTATGCGTGTGCGTGTGCGTGTGCGTGCGTGTGCGCACGTGTTTTTTTTAATGAGGACTTCTAATATTATGTCCTTTGGGGCGATTTTAAGTATAGTCCTTTTGTGTGTTTTTAGTCCCAGAAAAAGCCCGAAAGGGCGAAACGTTGGACCTTTTGAAATAAAGTGGATAAAACCTCAAGTTTGTTCGTCGTTTATTTTCTTTTTGCTTTGGTGAAACTTTTTTGTGTCCAATGTCTGTATTTGTGAACCTCAGAAACAAACTCAGTTATCTTTAACTTTACGATTTGTTCTGTGTTCCGAAAAGAAGAAAAAAAAAGAAAATAATGTGCTGATTTACTTTTTCTCCCAATGGGGTGATGCAAAGACAGACGTTTCGTCTTGTGAAAGACTCTTCTGTCTGCATGTCGGCCTGCAAACAATGTTCCACAGTGAACGTTCAAGCTGAGTAAGAAGACTTTCTACAAATGAATGGTAGTCCTCTTTGCACCAGATTCAAAGTCCACAATAAAAGCAAACCAGCACAAAGTTAAAACGAAACGGTAAAAATATTATGTAAATTGCTGAAAATAATAATGTTCTAAAATTATAATTTAAAAAGACAATAGACATGACTAGGGAGGGCTAACTACTGAGATGATATCCAAAAATAGGGATAAAAATAGTATGGGTATAAAATCTCAGTTATTTGGCTGAGCTCCAGTCCCCTAATCTGAAGGACTAAAAAAAAGTTGGTGCATTTGAAATGCAGAATAGTTTGCTTTGATAAAACTTTTTTTGTGTCCAATGTCTGTATTTGTGAACCTCAGAAACAAAATCAGTTAACATTAACTTTTACGATTTGTTCTGTGTTCTGAAAAAGAAGAATTAGAAGAAAATAATGTGCTGATTTACTTTTTATGCCTATGCAAAGACAGCTGTTTCGTCTTGTGAAAGACTCCTCAGTCTGCATGTCGGCCTACAAAGAGTGTCCAGTGAACGTTCAAGCTGAGCAAGAAGACTTTCTACAAGATAATGGTTGTCTCCTTTGCATCAGATTGAAAGTCCACAATAAAAGCAATATATATACCGATCTCCAAGAGAAGCAAAGAAGGCTGCCAAGCTTGGGATATAATATTATGACTTCATACAGCATTATTATCATTTGCGTATCATTAGCCCATAGGTTTAGTGTAAATACACGTGAGAAAAAGATGTAAGAGTACACTGTTGCCAAGAAACATGACGTCACAGTTATTTATCTTTCCATAGCATTATTATCATTATCATATCATTGCCGTTTTGTCAACGTGTGATGTACATATAAGCTGGACCCAGAATTTGACAGGCTATGGTGCTACCCCAAGGATTCATTCAGCACCGACAACAAATGCTGAAACACAAAGAAGTAGTGGGGATAAACACTCAAAACGTTTTGATGATTTCTATAACAAGTGTCAAAGAATGTACTGTCTATTCGTCTGGGTGTGATGGTCCAGAGAGCGATGTCATCTGCATATTTTGAAATGTTAGTATCTTTTAATGGAATAGATTTGATATCATGTAGCATAATATTACACAATGTTGGGGTGACTATGCTGCCCTGAGGCACGCCCATATCTAGATTGTGGATTTTAGAGAGTGACTGGCCCACCTTGTGTCATGGTTCGATTTTGTAAGAAAGTCAGAATGAAGTTGAACATATTCCTTTCGATGCCGAGGCTGATAACGTTTTGAATTAACCTCCCATGTCAGATGGTATCGTATGCGCCTTTAATATCAAAGAAGGTAGCTAATACCTTTTTTCTTCGGGTAAACACCTTTTTGACATGCAAGGTTAATTTTGCCACCTGTTCCATGCAACGTCAGTGTTTTCTAAAACCTGCTTGAAAAGTAGGAAGAATATTATGTTTTAACAATGTTGGGGCGACTATGCTGCCCTGAGGCACGCCCATATCTAGGTTGTGGATTTTAGAGAGTGACTGGCCCACCTTGTGTCATGGTTCGATTTTGTAAGAAGGTCAGAATGAAGTTGAACATATTCCCTTCGATGCCGAGCCAGCTAATTTTTTGAAGTAACCTCCCATACTAGACGGTGTCGTATGCGCCTTTAATATCAAAGAAGGTTGCTAATACCTTTTTTCTTCGGGTAAGTGCCTTTCTGATGTGCGAGGTTAATTTTGCCACCTGTTCCATGCAACGTCTGTGTTTTCTAAAACCTGCTTGAAAAGTAGGAAGAATATTATGTTTTAACAATGTTGGGGCACGCCCATATCTAGGTTGTGGAATTTAGAGAGTGACTGGCCCACCTTGTGTCATGGTTCGATTTTGTAAGAAGGTCAGAGTGAAGTTGAACATATTCCCTTCGATGCCGAGCCAGCTAATTTTTTGAAGTAACCTCCCATACTAGACGGTGTCGTATGCGCCTTTAATATCAAAGAAGGTTGCTAATACCTTTTTTCTTCGGGTAAATGCCTTTCTGACGTGCGAGGTTAATTTTGCCACCTGTTCCATGCAACGTCGGTGTTTTCTAAAACCTGCTTGAAAAGTGGGAAGAATAGTATTTTTTGTATATGTAGTATTCTAATCGTTGTTTAGCGATTCTGTCATACACCTTTCCAAGATGAGAGAGATAGGTCTGTAGCTTTAGGGGTCCTGTCTTGGTTTTCCAGGTTTCAGGACCACAACTACTTGTGCTTCCTTCCACGCATGTGGGACCTCACCTTCCTTCCAACATCTGGAATAGAAGTGATGGAGGATTCTTAGATCAGATGGAGGGAGTTGTTTTAGCAATTTATAGGAGATGGCATCACCTCCTGTGGATTTGTTAACTTGCTTTATATTTTTGAAGGGACATAGCAAGCTGGGCATGTTTAATGGGAGCATTTACTACATCACAGTTGTTTCGTGATTGATTAAATTCAGGAACTTTTCTTTTTCTTATTTGTTCAATTTGTGGAAGTGAATTAGTTAATTTAGTATTGTATTTAACCCGAGTTTGTGTTGAGAATCCTCCTCTTTGTAGTTTACGTAAGCGTTTCCAGGCTTTACCCAGGTCTCTAAAGTCAGTTATCTTGATCATATAGAAATATTCGAGTTTGGTGTTTGCCACTATGTTTTTTACTATGTTTCTTGGCTGCTTTTTTCTTATCCAATAGTTCAACACATTCCTCCAGGAGTAAAAGTGGGCAAAAACCACATAAAAACAGACGCTTTGTCAGAAGATACAGCGTTCAGCCTGATCCCAAACAAGTGGTCAACTTGTCATCCGTCAACCTCACAGATGACCAAATACACGTACTATCACTTGGCCCCAAATTCTGCCCTACGCCCAGTACTGTCAACAAACTGGAACTTCTAGAGGATGCAAAAGAAGGAATGAGAAAAATTTGGCTAAAGGAATTCTTCTTTGATGAAGACACGCCCAACCAAATCTCATCCAAACCAAAATTCTACAAGAAGACGTACTGGAGTCCAAGACAGGGTCGAGACACAGGACTTGATACATATTGTTCGGCCATCCTAACAGGGGTCAGATCTTTTCAACCCAAGCCATCAAAACGCAAAAACATCAACACAAACTGCCAAAAAGCTATCACTGAACTCAAAAGCATGGTGACAGATCGCAAGGTACGAATTGTTCCAGCCAACAAAGGGGGTGCAGTTGTCATCCAAGACCTTCAAGACTACATCAAAGAAGCCATGCTGTGGTTCCTTGGAGAGCAATAACTGATGAAGTTCCTGGAATGGATCAACACTCTCCATCCTACCATCAAATTTACAGCACAGTATGGAACATCCAACATCCCATATCTGGACGTCAGTCTCAGCATCAAGGACAACAAGATCGTCACTGACCTCCATGTGAAGTCCACAGATGCTAATATGTGTCTACCATTCAACAGCTGTCACCAAAGACATTGCCCCCGGAGCATACCTCATTCTCAGTTCCTGAGGAACTGAGAATGAGGTGTATATGCTCCGATGAACAGGACTTCCAAACAAGGGCAAACGAACTTTCAGAAAAACTCAGGAAAAGGGGCTACCCAGACCAACTCCTTGAGGGAGCGCGCAAACAGGTGGCTTCTCTACCTAGGGAAGAAACCCTAAAGTACAAACCCCGCAAAAGCAACGAAAGAGTGCCAGTCATCATCAGGCACAATCCCCAAAATCCTCCACTGGGAAACTGGTTGAAAGCCTACATGCCCATTCTACTTTCCAGCTACAGAATGCAAAAGGCTCTCCCTCACCCGCCCATCCTCGGAGAAAGAAACTGCAAGAACATGTGCAGTCTTTTGATGCCAAGCAAACTCCCGAAGCCCTTGCAACAACACCAACGACAGCTTCCACGAGATCCACCACCAGTACATGAACAAACACAACGAAACGACCAGCCACATCAGCCAAGATCTCCTCACTCTCAGCATCAACAGGAGTCCAATCAAGAAAAAGAACTACCAACAACTGACAAACAGGAAACAAACAAAGACGAAAACAGCAGAGAAAACATTGAAGAACAACACGGATGTTTCAAATGCTCTGGGAGATGTGTTCTTTGCCGACACCATCTAAAACCAACAAGATCGTTTCAAAGAGCCCAGAACGGAACTACATATGCCATCAGAGACCACCTCACATGCAAGTCATCTAACATCATCTACCTAATTGACTGTGACAAATGCAAAAAAGTCCAATACGTTGGAGAAACAGGACAGACACTCCAAAAACGATTCTACGGAAATACTGTACAAAATCAGGACATTATAACGCAGAAACACAAGAGACACTGACAAAAAAAAAACACATAAGAAACGAGGCACACGATGGTGGCAAAACATTTCAATGAAAACACACCAAAACATCATAGACATGCGTTGTGCTGCCAACGACGCACCCCCACTCAGCTCAGATAAGCAGTGATATCAGGAAAAGAAGAGAAAAGTTCTGGTGCTGTTATTTGGGGGTTTTTGGGGCAGAGTTTGTGGGGGTCCAGAGTTTTGGGTTGTGGTGGAGGTGTATGGATTAGGGGTTTAAAAAACTCCATTTTGTCCAAATTTTCTATTCTGATTTGGACAAAACGGCGGTTGCAACAAACCGCCGTTTTGTCTATAAGACCAAAAGCTGGGTTGGACAAAACGCGCGGCACGAGTTGGAACCGTCCGTTTTGTCCAAATGAGGAAGTTTGGTGCTTAAAAAAACCTCATTCCCTTGACAAGTTTCTCATCTAAAAACAAAAAATCTTTGTTAAATCCATCATAACGAGCTGACCACTGACACTGGTCCGCTTTGGCCAATTTTACCGTTTGACGATGCTCATTAGTGTATTCGGAGATCCATATGAGCAATTGTTGTGTGGTTGACCATGGATCGTGGTCACTGTACCAGTGGGTCACTTTGGCCTAATTTTACCTTTTGAATGCTAATTAGTGTATTAGGAGTTCATATGAACAATTGTTGATGTGGTTTCAGTGTCACTGACCAGTGGTCACTTATGCCTATTTTCACTTTTTGACTGCAAATTAGTGTATTAGGAAATCATATGAACAATTGTTGATGTGGTTGACCACAGTGGTCAGTGTCACTGACCAGTGGTCACTTTGGCCTGTTTTCACTGTTTGATTGCAAATTAGTGTATTTAGGAGTTCAAATGAACAATTTTGATGTCGTTGACCAGTGGTCAGTGTCGACGACACAGTGGTCACTTTGCCTATTTTCACTGTTTTACCTGCAAAATTAGATGTATTAGGCGATTAACTGAACAATTTTGATGTCGGTCGACCAGTGATCCGTGTCACTGAACGCAGTTCGTCATTTTGGGCCTATTTTCACTGTTTGACTGCAAATTAGTGAAGTTGTGTTAGGAGTTCAACTGACATATGGTTTGCTGTGGTTGACCAGTGGTCAGTGACACTGACCATAGTCAACCACATAAAACATAGGCCGAAAGCGCTCAACTGGTCATGACACGTGACCACTGAAAAACACATAGATAAGATTGTACATTTAACTCAACTGATATATTAATTATACCTGTTACTCAAGCAAATTCGTAACCACTACACCAGCTTTCCTAACAAACGACTACTTTGGAACTTAATTGTGTACTGCGTGCAGGTTTCCACCTCAAATGGAAGGGATGACATTCGCAAAACACCCAAATGGCAGAAAAGAGGATAACCGGCTACCAAGTGAGCGAATGTCAATTTTAGCAATATTTGTTTATACGTTTTATTGATACCTGTTATCTTTGGTTATTAATCTAGGGTCGTTACATTGTGTCCTGATACTTGAATACCATAAGTGCCTTTTAAAACTTTGAAACTCTTGTAGCTTTTTATCAGTAAAGATTTGCTGTGAACTTATTTAATGCAACACTTAATTTGGCTAGCAATCTTTGTTCTGGCATACCTGTTCATCTCGCATTGTTTATTGTGTACCCACCCTAAGACTCGTTAGTTCATTTTGGTTCGTACCGGTACGTAACATTGGACTGAATAAATGAGCTATCAAATTCATTCCATTATCGAAGATGGACCAAGTAATTAAATGACGTAAATAATCTTGCACTGACGTCAAAGTCAGTGCCCTGTCCATTAGGAAAAGTCTTAACAACATCCAAATACTTCAGCAGAACATCTGCTCTCTGGTTTCGGTCATCTTCTCTCTTGCCCTCTTACTAGCTTCTATCCTCTCTCGCGTCTCTGAGTCCACAAACCATGTCTATTATTTAAGTGATGCATAGTAAAGTGATTATCCCTCTCAGCTCTGTCTCTCTCTGTCTTTCTCTCTCTCTCGGTCTCATCTCATTCTGTCGTATCGTCCATGTCTTTCTCCTCTCAGTCTCATCTTTAATAGGCTCGTTCAATTCTCTGTCGACTTCTCTCTCTCTGATCTCTCTTGGCTATTTCTGTCCACCAAGATAACAAAAATTGCTTATTGCTGTAATGTTGATGCAAAAGTAAAGTTAGAGTATACCTCTAGCGGCCGTCTCTCTGTCTTCTGTGCTTCTCTGGTTCGTGCATGTGGGTGCGTTTGAGATACAAGTATTCTGGTAGTCAGCGCACGCCACTTGCACGCAAAGGGACGCACTGCACTGCACTGGGCACTACGCTCGGCTGGAACTCACCACGGGCACTTCTCAGCGCTTGGGGTCCACCCCGACAGACATACATACACGCCACCCACCCACACACCGCATTACATCTCACTGATGTGGACACGCACCGCTGGCGCACACGCACACCACACACACTAACCACACAAACACACGACCCACACCCACACACCACACCCACCACATCCTTCACTCACAGTACATACACATGCACGTCTCTAAATGGGTTTTTTTTTCGCATTTTTGTTTTAGCCAGTACCTCTCAACATGAAAACCAGGTATGTTTGAGCTATACTTTTGAATTGGGGGGGGGCGATCGGTCAGTTTACGCTTCTGTAGTTTCTCAAGTTATAGTTTTTCAAATTTCACTAGCGGCAACTCCGTGTTACCGGGGGGGTTAACCGCCTAGGTACGTGAATTTTAACGCCTAGCATGGGTAACGTGCCAAGTTACTTGGTTGAAGTTTTTTGTAAGCGGATTTGGTTTAAGAACTCTGCGGATGTGTTGTAAGGCCCCGTTTACCGGGTTTTTTTCGCTTGCTTGTGAGAGTGCCGCGCTCACCCTAGGTTGTAACATTAAACGCCTAGCTAAATTTGTTTAACGCCAAGACTTGCTTGGTGGTTGAACTTTGTCTGTGTTACTTTTTGTTTTCAAATTTTGAAGTCGTGTTCGGTAAAACGCGGGTTATAATGCCGAAGACCGTTGTTTCCCCATGCTTGGTCGCGTGGTTCAAGGTTTCGAAGTGGATAGCGCTCTTCCCCTAGTAATTGGTAACGCCTATAATGTCCCGCCAATCACTGGTTAACACTGGAGTCAGTTAAATTGGAATTGATTCGGGACTTAGAGGAAACGGCGGAGTGATAAGGGCCCATTTCCCAGTGGCGCTGGGGGCTCGGGCGTGACGCATCTCCCTCCCGAGTTCCTTCAATGTTTTATGCTGGCCGAGCTTCGCCCCTGCCTACATGCGCATGACAGAAATGGTGAAGGCATTCGGTTTTGTTTACAAAACGCGGATTTATTTTTGGTAAAAGTTTGAAGCGGCGCATTATCGCGCGCATTTATGCACCGGGATTCGGGCTGTCTGGGTTGGCACAATGTTGCAAAATTTGTCATCATAGTCACCATCCCCGGATTCATTGGGGCAACCTGCCAAATTTGGAAGGTCAATCGGTTCCAACATACCAGATATACGGGCGCCGAGCAGCGGGTGGGATATCGCGTTTTCGGCGCATTTGGCCAAACCGGGCGCAAAATGACACGGCCCGCTCGGTTGCCGTTTTTCCTTTTTGGCCATTCGCCCCGTTTAGGGCTCACGAGCAATTTTGGAGCGAGTTCGGTTCTGAAAATAACGGCTGATTTATAAGGCCCGGTTTTGGAGGTGTTTTTCTTGTGGTGACAGACAGACAGAGGTGGTTATTGGGGGTTGTAGGCGTTAGACTATGAATGGACACACACGGACACTTAGGGGCTTTTTTATTATTCTATGGGATTTTTTTGATTTGTTTCTCATGATTTCACGTGTAAATGTTTGCGCGTTTGTTTTAGGTGTGGCTTTTTTCATTACATTATCCACCTTTATCACTCCGTCTATATTAACACTTAACCACACGAACACTACACATGCGCGCACGAACACACACACTCACATACACACACAATATGGCATTGCACACCACGAGCATCGCACTCGGACTTGACACAAATGTGAAACGCCCAAAAGTTGTTTTGGTCTGCACACACGCTCGTGCACTGCACTGTCACAACACAAGCGCGCAGGCACGCACAAGGACGCACGGCACGTCAATAGGGGCAGGGGCACACCAAACGCGACAGGAACGGCACATACCACGCAGACAAAACACACACACACACATGCATTGCAGCACACACACCCATACACATGCACACGACACTGGCTACACCACATAGATATTGTTTTAACTGACAAGTTATGCACTTAACACTAACAATGCCCTGCTACAGGTACAGGCCTAGTGTTGCGTTGCTTTGTAAAGCTGCATGAATTTCAATTCTGTTCCGTTATTCAAGTCGGCGCTAATCCGTATAATATATTTTATATTGGAAACATAAATATGTCGGACATGTGAATGGGTTCTTTTTGTTCGACTGATTTGATTTAATCGTACTCCCCGTCACCCCCCCCCCCCACACACTTGCCACACACACTTCCTTCTTACAATCACATGCACGCACACATATACACACACGCTCGCGCGCGCACCAAAGATACGAAATACGCATACTCACAGGCAAACGCGCTCGCACACAACACTGCCTTAAAAAAACAGGGCGGCGCTGCACTATGCGGTGACACTCTCGTACCGTGTTTAACGCAACACATGATTTAATTGCTTCTTATTCGCTCCAAGGTCCTATGACCATAATGGGTGAGATAGGCGTACGTTTGTGGTTTTCAATTTTGGCTGGTATCCCCGCAGGATTTAACGGACACCTTACGATTTCGGAGGACCGCAAGTGGGAAACCTATTTGGAAGATTATGTTAAATGTTTGGGGGAAAGGTAGGAGAATGGGTCAGTAACAAAGTAGGCCATGAAGAGGAAAAGACAGAGTCAAACAAACTTATAGATTCCAGGAAGCTGCAGGCACCTAATTTCCAGAAGGTTGGAGAACTATTTGTACTGAAAGATGCCCAGGGGTCTCCATGGGGTAAGCTTTGAGACGAGTCTCTCTGACTACCAAAGTAGACATGTAGGTCCTATGTCCTGTCCGACTAAGAGTGCCAGAAAGCAGAGGGGGAAGCTGCTATTCATCGGCGGACTGGGCAAACATTCATTTATAGCGGGGATGCCTTGCACAGGGTATATCCCCACTCTCTTCTGCCTGAGGGATTTGATGACGAGAGCTGGCGTTGGTGAAGGTCCCCAAAGGCCAACTCACCCCTTTGGCTGCACAATAGAGTCCGTGCAAAGGCCCACGATGTAGGCCCACATACCACGATTTTCTACTAGAGACTTGAAAAGCATTTAGGCTTCATTGTACAGCTCTCCATGTTACTATTGCCCCCTACTAACAGGCTGATGTCAACCAGTAATAAAAGCTGTTCGAGTACAGAGTCTACAAAAATAATGCCATGATCATTACCAGTACCAATGACTTCCTGCGGGGGAAAATGTTATGCTCAATAAACATGCTTACTTGGTTTATCGTACCACTGGTACGAATATCAGTAAATTGGTGGTACCAATTCCGTAACATGTCTTGCAATTCGTACCTTTTGAAGAAAAAAACGATTATTACTTTTAAGCCAAAAGAAGAAAATGTATCTTTAATATTTTAATACACAGCTATAGACCTCTGCCAGAGGTATTCATATGGAACATTTTATAACTATCGGGTTACCTGCCCTTGAGATAGAGATCTCTATCCTTAGGGTGTACCGATTCAATAAGTGTCCCCTACACACACAAGCAGCACAATCACACACAATCAGCAACAATTTTGTAAGTGTTCATAGGTCATACCACACTAAAACTAAAATTTTACTACATTCCACATTCTACTTACACGAACTACAATCGAAAAGATCTGCATTAACCTAGTCAAGGCATCACTCTCTCTTAGTAATAGACAAACTAACCCAGTAACGTGACCCAGTTTCCCCCCCCATAAAGTGGTTGTGGATTAGTAATGTCAGTGTATGTGTTGTTATGATCTAGTGACAGTACAGGTGTGTGGATTAGTCATAGTCAGTGTAGGTGTTATTATGAAGCAATGAAAGTAAAGTGTGTGTGCATTTAGTAATGTCAGTGTTCTGTGTTGCTGGAGTCAATCGAAGACTAGAAGTGTGTTTGGATTAGTAATGGTTCAGTGTATGTGTTGTTTTAGAACAATTCTCAGTAAAGTGTGG
>JAGGCT020004249.1:22500-84051 GCA_017654935.2 Phymorhynchus buccinoides | reverse complement strand
TCCCTTTATTCAAAAAAACACACACACAAAAACCGTAACAGCAAGCCACTTCCCAGTTTGTTGTGTTGCCATGAGTAATCTTTGAGTGCATTGTGTGTGTGTGTAGTGCGTGCGCGCGCGCGCGTATGTGTGTGTGTGTGTGTTTCATTAGACTAGCAGGGCGTCGCTAATCGCTAATACACTGTTACTATACTCTATTCACGATGGCGACTATACTCTATTCACGATGGCGACGAGCAGGGTCCGTTCCAGTGAGAAGATGATGCATAAAGTGATAAACGTTGGCTGCATCATAGACTCCAAACAGGAAACATAGGCCTACCAACAGTTGAGTAAGTTGATATTTACAGCAATGTAGAACAGTTTTGCGCGCGCGCGCGTTGTGTGTGTGCGTTTGTACGCGCGCGTGGTGTGTGTGCGTTTGTTGCGCGCGCGCGGGTGAGAGTGGGTAGGTGTGTGGGTGTGTGTCTGTGGGTGTGAGCGTGTGTGTGTGCGTGCGAATGCGTGTGTGTGCATTGGTTCTTCTCCTGCCTAAGGTAACCGCAGTATCCACTGTATGATGCAGTTTGATCTTGCTGATAGTGTTTGTTAGTGTTACTGGGTGGGGTTTTTTTTTTTTATCCATCACTAGATTGGCTATAAATTACTGGATCTAGGCCTTCTGAGAGAAATTGTGTGTATGTGTGTGTCAAACATGACTATCTCTCTGCCTCTCTGTGTGTGTGTGTTGTGTGTGTGTGTGTGCGTGTGCGTGTGCGTGCGGCGTGCATGCGTGGTGCGTGTGCGTTGCGTGCGTGTGTGTGTTTTCCGCATACATTAAATTCAGTTTCAATTTCATTTAGTTTTAAAATTGCCTTTAATTTTTTGTAACTACTAATTTCGAAAATTGTGCTTTCCTGAACTGAGTCTCACCACCACCACCACCACCCCACTCACCACCACCACCCCACTCACTCACCACCACGCTTACCACCACTCACCACCACCACCCCACTCACCACCACCACACGTGCGGATTCCGGTAAGGTATTTCATACAAATAGCTACCACCACCACCACCCTTCCCCCAGCTTCTGGTAAAAGTGCTGTGCTTATAACCTTTTCCCTTGGCTTTCTGTCATCTAGATATTTCTGCCTTAGTGTTCTAAAAACTCTTATACAGATTTCCTCAAGTCAAAGAGGGACATACTGGGCCTATTTTGTAGGTTATGCGCAGAATGGCAGCATAAGACATCTGCGCTCAGAAACTGAGTGATAGATGAATAATTGTTATTTTTTTGTACTTATCGTGGGGGACATCCCGCAATCGCTACGTATCGGTAACATTGCCAAGATAAACTAGCCCGCCGGCTTTCACTGGGCTAATTCACTACGGCAAACTGAGGGTTAGGAGTTAGGGTTAAACTTAGGTAAGGAATAGGAATAGGTTACGAAAAGGGATTCGTTAGGGTTAGGAATAGTGTTAGGGTTGGTCTGTTGGAATTCAAACTGACACATTGGCACAGTCATCATCAATTGTTCTCTATGCGTCGTAGTGGTGACAGCGCTACGCACTGTGTTCAGGCCTACCTTTCCCATTTTGTTTTTGTGTGAAAACTATTTTAATGACAGTGAAGATAAGGAAACGGGAAGGTTGTGTGTGTGTTTGAAGGGGGGGGGGGGGGGGGGTGTCACAGTGTGTAGAGAATTCAAGCTATAATTATTAATTTTAAAATGTATGCATCCTCGTAATCATACAAGATAGACTTGAATTGTTTTATAACTCAATATTTAGCTCATATAATCGATTACATCAAAGCCACTTAACAATAGCTTTCAGAAATATCATTAGTTACTTAGTCTAACTTAGAAGCATGAAACGTGTCGTTGGACACACATAATACGTTTTAATTTGAATAATACACATGCGTGTGCGGTGTGTGTTGTGTGTGTGTGTGTGTGCGTGTGCGTGTGTGTGTGTGTGTGTGTGTGTTGTGTGTGTAGACTGGATACTAGGTAGACTGAATCTAGCTATAAGTTGTTTGTTTGCGTGGGGGGTATGTGGAGTCAAAACCGTCAAAATAAAATAGAGAATGCTAAAATGTGTTACTTCCCCTGTATATTGATAAACATGAGCACCCATATATGTACACATAATGTAAATGATGATGAATCAGTCACTCTTTCAGGAAGCTGCCCGGCATCATCACACACAAGGCGCTGGAATGGAACCCTCAGAGGCAAGCGACCAAAGTCAACGTGGAAGTGGTCCTGTAAGGCGGAAGAAATGAAGTTCAGTTTGTCCTGGGGGAACTCGAGAAAGCTGCCCCAAACCGAATCTGCTGGAGAACTGTTGCTGAGGCCCCATGCTCCACAATGAATCCAAGGAAATAAGTCAAGTAAATGAAGCCATATACTCATGCACAAGCACATGCGTGTGCGCGCGCACACCGGCACACACACACACACACACCGGCACAAATTGTACACACACACACACACACACCCACACACACACACACACACACACACACACGCGCACACGCACGCACGCACGCATACACGCACACAAACGCACACACACACACGCACACGCACGCCACGCACAACCGCACGCACACACACACACGCACACACACACACACCAACACACACACACACCAACCTCTTTATAGTATTATGAATAAAACAAGGTACATGTCAATTATGTCACATTAGCCATGCCCAATAACATACATGTGAACTCCTGACAAATGCAACCTGCTGCTACTGTTTGTACAATATTAAATGGTCTACTTTAGTGACTTTCATATCACTTGATCAATGGAAAACATCAGCCATTGCTTTGTTGGAGTGAGTGGTTACAGTGGAACCTCCCTTATAAGACCTCTCATTATAAGACTCCCTCCCATATAAGACCTACTTCTCTGAGACATTGCCCTTCTTTGTAAGTATTAAAATTACCTCCCTTATAAGACCCCTCCCTTATAAGACCCCCGTATTCTTTAGTTATAAGTATATTAATAAATTATGTCTTTTCAATGCACTTGTGCATTGTCAATGAATTGACATTGTCATTGTCATAATAATGATGTTTAGACATTTGATTAGCATGTATCTCATATATCTCATATATATATGTGTATAAATCAAAATAATTTGACACCAAAATATGACTTAGTGTTTATTATTAAACTGTTGTGATGTGTGTTATATGACTGAATATATAGAAGACGTATATAGAAGACGTATTATAATAAGGCTTTATACTGAAAAATTTCTTCCCTTGTCTTGTGCACTGTAGTATGTGCGCCACCTACATAAAATTATTGCTTTTTTTCTGAAACGAAGTAAAAGTATGCACTCTGCCCCTGACTTGTCATTGTGTAGCGTGGTCGATTCAGTCTTAAAATGATCGCCCTTTCGTGTCACGAAGAAGCAATATGAAGCCCCATTAACACTTCGTCAGATGATAACAAGAAAACAACTTGTTCTTGGTAGCACTAGTACATAGTTTTAGGCGAAGGGCTTTTACATTGACATATTGTGTTCCTGTAATAGGCAGGTGCCTGTCGTAAATGACTTACTGGTTTTCTTATGGCTTACTAAAATTTACTTTACATGTTTGGAATTAACAAATCTCTGTTCTTTATAATAAAAGGTGATGTGGCAAACATTAAGCTCCACCACACAGGATAAACAGGAGACTTTCACAGGTGGGGACTATGCATTGTGTTGTTAAGTCAGCGTTTGCAGCTCATACCCACAAAGGAGCGGTTTTTTAATGTGTGTCTTAGATCATTGTTATGTTACATTTACTGTGGTTATGTACATTTTATTTATTCAACCAGAGTATGGCAGTAAGTCTTTGAATTTTAAAATGCAGGGCATGAAATATTAATCATGCTTTACTTTAATGGACTTTATTATAATAAAAACAATTGGACATTACACTTTACTGTCATTGTTCATAACAACACAGACACTGACATTACTAATCCACACACTTTACTGTCATTGCTCATAACAACACATACACTGACATTACTAATCCACACACTTTACTGTCATTGCTCATAACAACACAGACATTGACATTACTAATCCACACACTTTACTTTCATTGCTCATAACAACACATACACTGACATTACTAATCCCCACACGTTACTGTCATTGTTCATCATAACACAGACACTGACATTACTAATCCACACACTTTACTGTCATTGCTCATAACAACACATACACTTGACATTACTAATCCACACACTTTACTTTCATTGTTCATAACAACACATACACTGACATTACTAATCCACACACTTTACTTTCATTGTTCATAACAACACATACACTGACATTACTAATCCACACACTTTACTTTCATTGCTCATAACAACACATACACTGACATTACTAATCCACACACTTTACTGTCATTGCTCATAACAACACATACACTGACATTACTAATCCACACACTTTACTGGACTGTTCATTTACTGGGTAGTTTGTTTATTTATTTAAGTAGAGAGTTTATGCCTTGACTAGGTTAATGCAGATCTTTTCTATTGTAGTTCGTGTAAGTAGAATGTGGATGTAGTAAAATTTTAGTTTTAGTGTGGTATGACCTATGAACACTTACAAAATTGTTGCTGATTGTGTGTGATTGTGCTGCTTGTGTGTGTAGGGGGACACTTATTGAATCGGTACTCCCTAAGGATAGAGATCTCTATCTCAAGGGCAGGTAACCCGATAGTTATAAAATGTTCCATATGAATACCTCTGGCAGAGGTCTATAGCTGTGTATTAAAATATTAAAGATACATTTTCTTCTTTTGGCTTAAAAGTAATAATCGTTTTTCTTCAAAAGGTACGAATTGCAAGACCTGTTATGGAATTGGTACCACCAGTTCACTGAATTCGTACCAGTGGTACGATAAATATAAGCATGTTTATTGAGCATAACATTTTCCCCCGCAGGAAGTCATTGGTACTGGTAATGATAATGGCATTACTTTTGTAGACTCTGTACTCGAACAGCTTTTAATTACTGGTTGACATCAGCCTGTAGTAGTGGCCAGTAGTAACGTGAGAGCTGTACAATGGCCTCAATGCTTTAATTACTGGTTGACATCAGCCTGTAGTAGTGGCCAGTAGTAACGTGAGAGATGTACAATGGCCTCAATGCTTTAATTACTGGTTGACATCAGCCTGTAGTAGTGGCCAGTAGTAACGTGAGAGATGTACAATGGCCTCAATGCTTTAATTACTGGTTGACATCAGCCTGTAGTAGTGGCCAGTAGTAACGTGAGAGATGTACAATGGCCTCAATGCTTTAATTACTGGTTGACATCAGCCTGTAGTAGTGGCCAGTAGTAACGTGAGAGCTGTACAATGGCCTCAATGCTTTAATTACTGGTTGACATCAGCCTGTAGTAGTGGCCAGTAGTAACGTGAGAGATGTACAATGGCCTCAATGCTTTTATTACTGGTTGACATCAGCCTGTAGTCGGGGCCGATAGTAACGTGAGAGCTGTACAACAGCCGAAATGCTTTTATTACTGGTTGACATCAGCCTGTAGTAGGGGCCAGTAGTAACGTGAGAGCTGTACAACACAGCCGAAATGGCTTTTATTACTGGTTGACATCAGCCTGTAGTAGGGGCCAATAGTAATGTGAGAGCTGTACAATAGCCTCAATGCTTTTATTACTGGTTGACATCAGCCTGTAGTAGGGGCCAATAGTAATGTGAGAGCTGTACAATAGCCTCAATGCTTTTATTACTGGTTGACATCAGCCTGTAGTAGGGGCCAGTAGTAACGTGAGAGCTGTACAACAGCCGAAATGCTTTTCTCTAGTAGAAAATCGTGGTAGGGTAGGCGGACTTGTCATTACACATAGATGTGTGTGTGTTTGTGTGTGCGTGCGTGTTGTGTGTGTGTGTGTGTGTGTGTGTGTGTGTGTGTGTGTGTGTGTGTGTGTGTGTGTGTGTGTGTGTGTGTTAGTGTTAATGTAGACGTGAGGATAAGGTGGATAATGTATGAAACAGCACATAAAAAGCGAACATTTTCAGTGAAACATTAGAAATCAAAATCATATAATAAAAAGCCAAGTGTCCGTGTGTGTCTGTCTGTCTGTCTGAAACACAAAACGGGCCTTGTCACTCCGCCGTTTTTCGACCGAATCGCTCCAAATTTGCTGTGAGCCCTAACGGGGCGATGGCAACGGCAACGGCAACCGAGGCGGCCGTGTCATTTGCGCGGTTTGGCAAATGCGCGAAACGAGTATCCACCGGCCTCTCGGCGCCCGTATCTCCGGTATGTCTGGACCAATTGCCTTCAAATTTGGCAGGTTGATGACCGGGATTGGTGACTATCGATGTGCCAAACCGGAAGTGAATCGATGCATAAATGCGCGCGATATACGCCGCTTCACCTTTCACAAATAACTCCGCCATTTTTTAACCGAATCGCTTCACATTTCCTGTCATGCTTGCTGTGGTAGGGGCGAAGCCTGGCAGCAAATGTGTAGAGAATCGGGAGATCGCGTCACTCTCAGAGCAGCACCAACGGGAAACGAGGCCTTATAACTCTGCCGTTTCTTAACCGAATCGCTTCCAATTTGCTGTACTCAGTGTTACCAGTGCTTGGCTTTACCGTTACTAGGCGTTACCATTACTAGGGAGAGCGCGTCACTCTCAGAGCAGCGCCAACGGGAAACGAGGCCTTATAACTCCGCCTTTTCTTAACCGAATCGTTACCAGTACTTGGCGTTACCATTACTAGGCGTTACCGTTACTAGGTGTTACTGTTACTAGGGAGAGTGCGTCACTCTCACAGCAGCGCCAATAGTAAACGGGGCCTTATAACTCCGCCGTTTCTTAACCAAATCGCTTCAAATTTGCTGTACTCAGCGTTACCAGTACTTGGCGTTACCGTTGCTAGGCGTTACCGTTACTAGGCGTTACCGGTACTCGGGGTTGCGCTAGTGAATTTGAAAAAAAAACTAACTGGAGAAACTACAGAGCTAATGACGATCGCAATGTCAAGTATAGTTAACATACTGGTTTTCAGTGAGAGGCTACTGGTTAAAAATGCGAAAACCATTTAGAGGCATGCATGTGGTGTGTGTGTGTGTGTGTGTGTGTGTGTGTTGTGTGTGTGTGTGTGTGTGTGTGTGTGTGTGTGTGTGTGTGTGTGTGTGTGTGTGCGCGCGTGCGTGTGTGTGTATGTATGTATGTGGTGTGGGTGGGTGGGTGTATGTATGTATGTGGTGTGTGTGTGTGTGTGTGTGTGTGTGTGCGTGTGCGTGCGTGTGCGTGAATGCGTGCGTGCGTGCATAGACTTGTCGCTCGCACCCATACGCACAGAGAGAGAGAGAGAGAGAGAGAGAGAGAGAGAGAGAGAGAGAGAACTTTACTTTTGCATCACTTACAGTAATAGCATTTTTTTGGGTGGACAGAGAGAGAGAGAAAGAGAGAGAGAGAGAGAGAGAGAGAGAGAGAGAGAGAGAGAGAGGAGAGAGAGAGAGAGAGAGAGAGAGAGAGACAGAGAGAGAGAGAGAGAGAGAGACAGAGACAGGGAGATCACTTTACTATTGCATCACTTAAATTAATAGCATTTTTGTGGACAGAGAGAGAGAGAGAGAGAGAGAGAGAGAGAGAGAGAGATTGTTTGCTAGTTTTAGGCTGTTTTAATACTTTCCTAATGGACAGGGCACTGACTTTGACGTCAGTGCAAGTATTACGTCATTTTGGTCATCATAGTGATGTTTGATGTCATTTAGTCATCCAAATCGTACCGGTACGAATTACAAGAGTCTTGGTGGTACGATATGCGTGACAGTATGCCAGAACAAAGAGTGCAGCCAAATTAATGTTTTTGCTTAAAATAAGTTAACCGCAACAAGTTTTATAAAAGGCATTTTTGTTTGTGGCTCAAGCCACAAACCTATAACTCACTTTGTCGGTCGGTCTGTCTGTCGGTCCAAAATTGTCGCACATTTTGAAAAAATTGTCGCACATTTTGAAAAAATTGTCGCACTTCAAATCGAGGCTACACTTCAAAATTAATTGAGGCCGCTCTTTAAAATGATGTATTTTAAAAGCGTACAAAATAATAAACATACGTAATACAGACACTACAACAGACACGACGAGTATGCGGTGCTTCTTTTGATGAGTATAAGTAGGATACATAGTTTTAAATGTTTTCCAAAAGATATAAAAAGTTACGAAATGGTGCAGAGATAACATTCTGGTTTACAGATTAAAATGATTGAAAAGCCAGGGGAGGTGACTTATGGTTGGAGTGGTAAAAATAGACCGCGTGCCACAAACTATTGCGATTTCGCGCTTGTTGGTTTCAGTATTTGTATTGTAACGCTTAGTATAACAAAGATAACATGTATCAAAAGTTATAACAAATATTGCTAAAATTGACTTCGGCTCACTTTGTAGCCGTCTTTTTATTTTCTGTCATTTTGGTTCTTGTGAATGTCATCCCTCCCTTTGAGGAAACGTGCCGCAGTAAAATTAAGTTCCTAAATGTAGTCGTTTGTTAGGAAAGCTGGTGGTACGAATTGTGTAACAGGTACTACTATATCAGTGAGTTCAAATGTACAATTTATCTATGTGTTTTCAGTGGTCAGTGTCACTGACCAGTGGTCACTTTGGCCTATTTTTTTTATGTGGTTGACCATTGGTCAGTGTCACTGACCACTGGTCAACCACATCAAACCTTGTTCATTTGAACTCCTAATACACTAATTTGCAGTCAAACAGTGAAAATAGGCCAAAATGACGACTGGTCAGTGACACTGATCACTGGTCACCGACATCAAAATTTGTTCATTTAAACTCCTAATACACTAATTTGCAGTCAAACAGTGAAAATAGGCCAAAGTGACCACTGGTCAGTGACACTGACCACTGGTCACCGACATCAAAATTTGTTCATTTGAACTCCTAATACACTAATTTGCAGTCAAACAGTGAAAATAGGCCAAAGTGACCACTGGTCAGTGATACTGACCACTGGTCAACCACATCAAACCTTGTTCATTTGAACTCCTAATAAACTAATTTGCAGTCAAACAGTGAAAATAGGCCAAAATGACGACTGGTCAGTGACACTGACCACTGGTCACTGACCACTGGTCACTGACATCAAAATTTGTTCGTTTGAACTCCTAATACACTAATTTGCAGTCAAAGAGTGAAAATAGGCCAAAGTGACCACTGGTCAGTGACACTGACCACTGGTCAACGACATCAAAATTTGTTCATTTGAACTCCTAATACACTAATATGCAGTCAAACAGTGAAAATAGGCCAAAGTGACCACTGGTCAGTGACACTGACCACTGGTCAACCACATCAAAAATTGTTCATTTGAACTCCTAATACACTAATTTGCAGTCAAACAGTGAAAATAGGCCAAAGTGACCACTGGTCAGTGACACTGACCACTGGTCAACCACATCAAAAATTGTTCATTTGAACTCCTAATACACTAATTTGCAGTCAAACAGTGAAAATAGGCCAAAGTGACCACTGGTCAGTGATACTGACCACTGGTCAACCACATCAAAAATTGTTCATTTGAACTCCTAATAAACTAATTTGCAGTCAAACAGTGAAAATAGGCCAAAATGACGACTGGTCAGTGACACTGACCACTGGTCAACCACATCAAAATTTGTTCATTTGAACTCCTAATACACTAATTTGCAGTCAAACAGTGAAAATAGGCCAAAGTGACCACTGGTCAGTGACACTGACCACTGGTCAACGACATCAAAATTTGTTCATTTGAACTCCTAATACACTAATTTGCAGTCAAACAGTGAAAATAGGCCAAAGTGACCACTGGTCAGTGACACTGACCACTGGTCAACCACATCAACAATTGTTCATTTGAACTCCTAATACACTAATTTGCAGTCAAACAGTGAAAAGAGGCCAAAGTGACCACTGGTCAGTGACACTGACCACTGGTCAACCACATCAACAATTGTTCATTTGAACTCCTAATACACTAATTTGCAGTCAAACAGTGAAAATAGGCCAAAGTGACCACTGGTCAGTGACACTGACCACTGGTCAACCACATCAACAATTGTTCATTTGAACTCCTAATACACTAATTTGCAGTCAAACAGTGAAAATAGGCCAAAGTGACCACTGGTCAGTGACACTGACCACTGGTCAACCACATCAACAATTGTTCATTTGAACTCCACACTAATTTGCAGTCAAACAGTGAAAATAGGCCAAAGTGACCACTGGTCAGTGACACTGACCACTGGTCAACCACATCAACAATTGTTCATATGATCTCCTAATACACTAATTAGCATTCAAACGGTAAAATTAGTTCAAAGTGACCAGTGTCAGTGGTCAGCTTGTTATTCATTTTATTTAACAAAGATTTTTTTTTTAGATGAGAACTTATCAAGAATGAGTTTTTTTAACTCCAACTTTCATTTGGACAAAACGCGGTTCAAAATCGGGCGCCGTTTTGTCCAACCCAGCGTTTTGTCTATAGACAAAACGGCGGATTGTTGAACCGCCGTTTTGTCCAAATCATAATAGAACATTTGGACAAAACGGCAGTTAACAGCACCAGAACTTTTCTCTTCTTTTCCTGATAGCACTGCTTTCTGATCTGATTTGCTCGATGGCAGCACAACGCATGTCCATGATGTTGTGGTCTTTTTCATTGAAATGTTTTGCCACCATCGTGTCCTCGTTTCTTATGGTTTGTTTGTCAAGTGCATCTTGTGTTTCTGCGTTATAATGTCTGATGTTGTACGTATGTCCGTAGAATCGTTTTTGCAGTGTCTGTCCAGTTTCTCCAACGTATTGGACTTTTTTGCATTTGTCACAGTCAATTAGGTAGATGATGTTAGATGACTTGCATGTGAGGTGGTCTCTGATGGCATATGTAGTTCCGTTCTGGGCTCTTTGAAACGATCTTGTTGGTTTTAGATGGTGTCGGCAAAGAACACATCTCCCAGAGCATTTGAAACATCCGTGTTGTTCTTCAATGTTTTCTCTGCTGTTTTCGTCTTTGTTTGTTTCCTGTTTGTCAGTTGTTGGTAGTTCTGTTTTCTTGATTGGACTCCTGTTGATGCTGAGAGTGAGGAGATCTTGGCTGTTGTGGCTGGTCGTTTCGTTGTGTTTGTTCATGTACTGGTGGTGGATCTCGTGGAAGCTGTCGTTGGTGTTGTTGCAAGGGCTTCGGGAGTTTGCTTGGCATCAAAAGACTGCGCATGTTCTTGCAGTTTCTTTCTCCGAGGATGGGCGGGTGAGGGAGAGCCTTTTGCATTCTGTAGCTGGAAAGTAGAATGGGCATGTAGGCTTTCAACCAGTTTCCCAGTGGAGGATTTTGGGGATTGTGCCTGATGATGACTGGCACTCTTTCGTTGCTTTTGCGGGGTTTGTACTTTAGGGTTTCTTCCCTAGGTAGAGAAGCCACCTGTTTGCGCGCTACCTCAAGGAGTTGGTCTGGGTAGCCCCTTTTCCTGAGTTTTTCTGAAAGTTCGTTTGCCCTTGTTTGGAAGTCCTGTTCATCGGAGCATATACACCTCATTCTCAGTTCCTCAGGAACTGAGAATGAGGTATACTCCGGGGGCAATGTCTTTGGTGACAGCTGTTGAATGGTAGACACATATTAGCATCTGTGGACTTCACATGGAGGTCAGTGACGATCTTGTTGTCCTTGATGCTGAGACTGACGTCCAGATATGGGATGCTGGATGTTCCATACTGTGCTGTAAATTCGATGGTAGGATGGAGAGTGTTGATCCATTCCAGGAACTTCATCAGTTATTGCTCTCCAAGGAACCACAGCATGGCTTCTTTGATGTAGTCTTGAAGGTCTTGGATGACAACTGCACCCCCTTTGTTGGCTGGAACAATTCGTACCTTGCGATCTGTCACCATGCTTTTGAGTTCAGTGATAGCTTTTTGGCAGTTTGTGTTGATGTTTTTGCGTTTTGATGGCTTGGGTTGAAAAGATCTGACCCCTGTTAGGATGGCCGAACAATATGTATCAAGTCCTGTGTCTCGACCCTGTCTTGGACTCCAGTACGTCTTCTTGTAGAATTTTGGTTTGGATGAGATTTGGTTGGGCGTGTCTTCATCAAAGAAGAATTCCTTTAGCCAAATTTTTCTCATTCCTTCTTTTGCATCCTCTAGAAGTTCCAGTTTGTTGACAGTACTGGGCGTAGGGCAGAATTTGGGGCCAAGTGATAGTACGTGTATTTGGTCATCTGTGAGGTTGACGGATGACAAGTTGACCACTTGTTTGGGATCAGGCTGAACGCTGTATCTTCTGACAAAGCGTCTGTTTTTATGTGGTTTTTGCCCACTTTTACTCCTGGAGGAATGTGTTGAACTATTGGATAAGAAAAAAGCAGCCAAGAAACATAGTAAAAAACATAGTGGCAAACACCAAACTCGAATATTTCTATATGATCAAGATAACTGACTTTAGAGACCTGGGTAAAGCCTGGAAACGCTTACGTAAACTACAAAGAGGAGGATTCTCAACACAAACTCGGGTTAAATACAATACTAAATTAACTAATTCACTTCCACAAATTGAACAAATAAGAAAAAGAAAAGTTCCTGAATTTAATCAATCACGAAACAACTGTGATGTAGTAAATGCTCCCATTAAACATGCCCAGCTTGCTATGTCCCTTCAAAAATATAAAGCAAGTTAACAAATCCACAGGAGGTGATGCCATCTCCTATAAATTGCTAAAACAACTCCCTCCATCTGATCTAAGAATCCTCCATCACTTCTATTCCAGATGTTGGAAGGAAGGTGAGGTCCCACATGCGTGGAAGGAAGCACAAGTAGTTGTGGTCCTGAAACCTGGAAAACCAAGACAGGACCCCTAAAGCTACAGACCTATCTCTCTCATCTTGGAAAGGTGTATGACAGAATCGCTAAACAACGATTAGAATACTACATATACAAAAAATACTATTCTTCCCACTTTTCAAGCAGGTTTTAGAAAACACCGACGTTGCATGGAACAGGTGGCAAAATTAACCTCGCACGTCAGAAAGGCATTTACCCGAAGAAAAAAGGTATTAGCAACCTTCTTTGATATTAAAGGCGCATACGACACCGTCTAGTATGGGAGGTTACTTCAAAAAATTAGCTGGCTCGGCATCGAAGGGAATATGTTCAACTTCACTCTGACCTTCTTACAAAATCGAACCATGACACAAGGTGGGCCAGTCACTCTCTAAATTCCACAACCTAGATATGGGCGTGCCCCAACATTGTTAAAACATAATATTCTTCCTACTTTTCAAGCAGGTTTTAGAAAACACAGACGTTGCATGGAACAGGTGGCAAAATTAACCTCGCACATCAGAAAGGCACTTACCCGAAGAAAAAAGGTATTAGCAACCTTCTTTGATATTAAAGGCTCATACGACACCGTCTGGTATGGGAGGTTACTTCAAAAAATTAGCTGGCTCGGCATCGAAGGGAATATGTTCAACTTCATTCTGACCTTCTTACAAAATCGAACCATGACACAAGGTGGGCCAGTCACTCTCTAAAATCCACAACCTAGATATGGGCGTGCCTCAGGGCAGCATAGTCGCCCCAACATTGTTAAAACATAATATTCTTCCTACTTTTCAAGCAGGTTTTAGAAAACACTGACGTTGCATGGAACAGGTGGCAAAATTAACCTTGCATGTCAAAAAGGTGTTTACCCGAAGAAAAAAGGTATTAGCTACCTTCTTTGATATTAAAGGCGCATACGATACCATCTGACATGGGAGGTTAATTCAAAACGTTATCAGCCTCGGCATCGAAAGGAATATGTTCAACTTCATTCTGACTTTCTTACAAAATCGAACCATGACACAAGGTGGGCCAGTCACTCTCTAAAATCCACAATCTAGATATGGGCGTGCCTCAGGGCAGCATAGTCACCCCAACATTGTGTAATATTATGCTACATGATATCAAATCTATTCCATTAAAAGATACTAACATTTCAAAATATGCAGATGACATCGCTCTCTGGACCATCACACCCAGACGAATAGACAGTACATTCTTTGACACTTGTTATAGAAATCATCAAAACGTTTTGAGTGTTTATCCCCACTACTTCTTTGTGTTTCAGCATTTGTTGTCGGTGCTGAATGAATCCTTGGGGTAGCACCATAGCCTGTCAAATTCTGGGTCCAGCTTATATGTACATCACACGTTGACAAAACGGCAATGATATGATAATGATAATAATGCTATGTGAAGATAAATAACTGTGACGTCATGTTTCTTGGCAACAGTGTACTCTTACATCTTTTTCTCACGTGTATTTACACTAAACCTATGGGCTAATGATACGCAAATGATAATAATGCTGTATGAAGTCATAATATTATATCCCAAGCTTGGCAGCCTTCTTTGCTTCTCTTGGAGATCGGTATATATATTGCTTTTATTGTGGACTTTCAATCTGATGCAAAGGAGGACAACCATTATCTTGTAGAAAGTCTTCTTGCTCAGCTTGAACGTTCACTGGACACTCTTTGTAGGCCGACATGCAGACTGAGGAGTCTTTCACAAGACGAAACAGCTGTCTTTGCATAGGCATAAAAAGTAAATCAGCACATTATTTTCTTCTAATTCTTCTTTTCAGAACACAGAACAAATCGTAAAGTTAAACATAACTGAGTTTGTTTCTGAGGTTCACAAATACAGACATTGGACACAAAAAAAGTTTTATCAAAGCAAACTATTCTGCATTTCAAATGCACCAACTTTTTAGTCCTTCAGATTAGGGGACTGGAGCTCAGCCAATAACTGAGATTTTATACCCATACTATTTTTATCCCTATTTTTGGATATCATATCAGTAGTTAGCCCTCCCTAGTCATGTCTATTGTCTTTTTAAATTATAATTTTAGAACATTATTATTTTCAGCAATTTACATAATATTTTTACCATTTCGTTTTAACTTTGTGCTGGTTTGCTTTTATTGTGGACTTTGAATCTGGTGCAAAGAGGACTACCATTCATTTGTAGAAAGTCTTCTTACTCAGCTTGAACGTTCACTGTGAACATTGTTTGCAGGCCGACATGCAGACAGAAGAGTCTTTCACAAGACGAAACGTCTGTCTTTGCATCACCCATTGGGAGAAAAAGTAAATCAGCACATTATTATCTTTTTATTCTTCTTTTCGGAACACAGAACAAATCGTAAAGTTAAAGATAACTGAGTTTGTTTCTGAGGTTCACAAATACAGACATTGGACACAAAAAAGTTTCACCAAAGCAAAAAGAAAATAAACGACGAACAAACTTGAGGTTTTATCCACTTTATTTCAAAAGGTCCAACGTTTCGCCCTTTCGGGCTTTTTCTGGGACTAAAAACACACAAAAGGACTATACTTAAAATCGCCCCAAAGGACATAATATTAGAAGTCCTCATTAAAAAAAACACGTGCGCACACGCACGCACACGCACACGCACACGCACACGCACACACACACACACACACAAAGCACACACATGAATGAGCAGACAAAACAACCACGCACACACGCACACACACGCACACCTGTGTTTAATAACAGGTTACGTTTCTACGAGACTTCAGAGAGTCTAGCCTGCTTTGCTTCACTGAGACGTGGCTCAGTAGCAGAGACACTGACCCCCAGTTGCCCGGCTTCTCACTGGCGAGACTGGCCAGATCTAAAGAAGCCACGGGTAAGAAGAAGGGTGGAGGTGTGTGTGTGTACGTGAACGATCGCTGGTGTTCCAACATAACCATCATGGAGCAGGTGTGTAACCAGGACATAGAGTTGTTGGCTGTGGGCCTTAGGCCTTTTTATCTGCCCAGGGAGTTTCGCCAGGTCTACCTCACCGTAGTGTACATCCACCCCCGGGCAGATACGAAGCGTGCTGCTGAGGTCATCTGGCAAGTTGTGCAGAAACAGGAGTCACAGTGCCCAGAGTCAGTCCGTCTCATTCTTGGTGACTTTAATCAGTGCCGGCTCAACAAAGTGTTGCCACAGTACCGGCAGTATGTCATGTGCAAAACCTGTGCTCACGCAACTCTGGACCTGTGTTACGGGAATATCCCAGCAGCCTACACGAGCAAGCCGATGCCCAGCCTGGGGTGGTCGGTGCACAACCTGGTCCACCTACTGCCACTGTACTGCCAGCGGCTGAAGACCAGCAAGTCCTCAATACGCCGGGTGAAGACGTGGACCAAGGAGGCGACAGAGGCTCTCAACAGCTGTTTCCTCTGTACTGACAGGGACGTTTTGCTGAGGGATGCCTCGCTGGAGGAGCAGGTATTAGGACGTCCTATGTCAACTTTTGTGTTGACATGCTGGTGCCCAGCAAGGAGGTGAAGACCTATCCCAACGGCAAACCCTGGGTGTCCAGAGAGCTGGCTGGCATCATCAGGCAGTGACGGCAGACCTTCCAGGATTTAGATTTGAAATTTTGATTGAATTTGTTTATTTTAAAAAATCACTCTCATCATTTTCATATTCAGTGCAACTTAATGAGTTAGCAGCAACAACATGAAAACACCAATGTTTTATTGACTGTATTTTAATGAAAGGTTTAAAAAAAAGCATCACCAGTTGAGGCCTGTCTTCCTTGCTTTCACTGTTCATAGCCTATTTTCCAGCATTTCGTCCAGCCTCTTATAAACGCTTTTTTTTTAAATTCAAACACTTGTATGGCATTAAGCACACATGAAAAGACCATGTGTGGTTTCAGTATGTCATACATTCAAGAAGTGTACAAATCTATACGCGAAAAAGAGAATAATATAACAAAGTACTAGACGTTCTGGACACAACCTATAGAACCCATTCTAGGCGTCACGACGTGTAGCAAAGGAGAGGACGCGTGACGTAGATCGCAGCTTTCTATGACGCTACAGTGACACGGTACAGAAGAGACCAACGAACTCCATCACTGTCTTCATGAACTCTGCTCTGACCTTCTGATCTGTGACACAGTACAGAAGAGACCAACGAACTCCAACACTATCTTCATGAACTCTGTTCTGACCTTCTTATCAGTGACACAGTACAGAAGAGACCAACGAACTCCATCACTGTCTTCATGAACTCTGCTCTGACCTTCTGATCAGTGACACGGTACAGAAGAGAACAACGAACTCCATCACTGTCTTCATGAACTCTGCTCTGACCTTCTTATCAGTGACACGGTACAGAAGAGACCAACGAACTCCATCACTGTCTTCATGAACTCTGCTCTGACCTTATCAGTGACACAGTACAGAAGAGACCAACGAACTCCATCACTGTCTTCATGAAGTCTGCTCTGACCTTCTGATCTGTGACACGGTACAGAAAAGACCAACGAACTCCATCACTGTCTTCATGAACTCTGCTCTGACCTTCTGATCAGTGACACGGTACAGAAGAGACCAACGAACTCCATCACTGTCTTCATGAACTCTGCTCTGACCTTCTTATCAGTGACACGGTACAGAAGAGACCAACGAACTCCATCACTGTCTTCATGAACTCTGCTCTGACCTTATCAGTGACACGGTACAGTAGAGACCAACGAACTCCATCACTGTCTTCATGAACTCTGCTCTGACCTTCTGATCTGTGACACAGTACAGAAGAGACCAACGAACTCCATCACTGTCTTCATGAACTCTGCTCTGACCTTCTTATCAGTGACACGGTACAGAAGAGACCAACGAACTCCATCACTGTCTTCATGAACTCTGCTCTGACCTTCTTATCAGTGACACGGTACAGAAGTGACCAACGAACTCCATCACTGTCTTCATGAACTCTGCTCTGACCTTCTTATCAGTGACACGGTACAGAAGTGACCAACGAACTCCATCACTGTCTTCATGAACTCTGCTCTGACCTTATCAGTGACACAGTACAGAAGAGACCAACGAACTCCATCACTGTCTTCATGAACTCTGCTCTGACCTTCTGATCTGTGACACGGTACAGAAGAGACCAACGAACTCCATCACTATCTTCATGAACTCTGCTCTGACCTTCTGATCTGTGACACGGTACAGAAGAGACCAACGAACTCCATCACTGTCTTCATGAACTCTGCTCTGACCTTATCAGTGACACGGTACAGTAGAGACCAACGAACTCCATCACTGTCTTCATGAACTCTGCTCTGACCTTATCAGTGACACGGTACAGAAGAGACCAACGAACTCCATCACTGTCTTCATGAACTCTGCTCTGACCTTCTGATCAGTGACACAGTACAGAAGAGACCAACGAACTCCATCACTGTCTTCATGAACTCTGCTCTGACCTTATCAGTGACACGGTACAGTAGAGACCAACGAACTCCATCACTGTCTTCATGAACTCTGCTCTGACCTTCTGATCTGTGACACAGTACAGAAGAGACCAACGAACTCCAACACTATCTTCATGAACTCTGCTCTGACCTTCTGATCAGTGACACAGTACAGAAGAGACCAACGAACTCCATCACTGTCTTCATGAACTCTGCTCTGACCTTCTGATCTGTGACACAGTACAGAAGAGACCAACGAACTCCAACACTATCTTCATGAACTCTGTTCTGACCTTCTTATCAGTGACACAGTACAGAAGAGACCAACGAACTCCATCACTGTCTTCATGAACTCTGCTCTGACCTTCTGATCAGTGACACGGTACAGAAGAGAACAACGAACTCCATCACTGTCTTCATGAACTCTGCTCTGACCTTCTTATCAGTGACACGGTACAGAAGAGACCAACGAACTCCATCACTGTCTTCATGAACTCTGCTCTGACCTTATCAGTGACACAGTACAGAAGAGACCAACGAACTCCATCACTGTCTTCATGAAGTCTGCTCTGACCTTCTGATCTGTGACACGGTACAGAAAAGACCAACGAACTCCATCACTGTCTTCATGAACTCTGCTCTGACCTTCTGATCAGTGACACGGTACAGAAGAGACCAACGAACTCCATCACTGTCTTCATGAACTCTGCTCTGACCTTCTTATCAGTGACACGGTACAGAAGAGACCAACGAACTCCAACACTGTCTTCATGAACTCTGCTCTGACCTTCTGATCTGTGACACAGTACAGAAGAGACCAACGAACTCCAACACTATCTTCATGAACTCTGCTCTGACCTTCTGATCAGTGACACAGTACAGAAGAGACCAACGAACTCCATCACTGTCTTCATGAACTCTGCTCTGACCTTCTGATCAGTGACACGGTACAGAAAAGACCAACGAACTCCATCACTGTCTTCATGAACTCTGCTCTGACCTTCTGATCAGTGACACGGTACAGAAGAGACCAACGAACTCCAACACTGTCTTCATGAACTCTGCTCTGACCTTCTGATCAGTGACACAGTACAGAAGAGACCAACGAACTCCATCACTGTCTTCATGAACTCTGCTCTCTGACCTTCTGATCTGTGACACAGTACAGAAGAGACCAACGAACTCCATCACTATCTTCATGAACTCTGCTCTGACCTTCTGATCTGTGACACAGTACAGAAGAGACCAACGAACTCCATCACTATCTTCATGAACTCTGCTCTGACCTTCTGATCTGTGACACAGTACAGAAGAGACCAACGAACTCCATCACTGTCTTCATGAACTCTGCTCTGACCTTCTGATCTGTGACACAGTACAGAAGAGACCAACGAACTCCAACACTATCTTCATGAACTCTGTTCTGACCTTCTTATCAGTGACACAGTACAGAAGAGACCAACGAACTCCATCACTATCTTCATGAACTCTGTTCTGACCTTCTTATCAGTGACGCAGTACATGTAGAAGGGGAGAGCACTGTTGGTGTACCACAGGAAATCACTGACTGCCACAAACACTTTGAATTGTCCATTTTGTATAGGATCGTTCGTAGAAATAAACCCCTTTAATATCATATTCACAGGAACCGGCGTTCTCAGGAGGTAGAAACAAACGTTGGAAGCAATCAAGGTGATGGTCAATGAGGACACTTTCTCTTGTCTGGTGAAATCGCGGACAACTTGTTCTAAAAACCGTTGGTTTCTTCTGACAGTTCTGACCAGTGTCCACAGCAGAACACTGTTGCCGAGGAACAACAATAACAGAGGCAATAAACAAACCTTAATCGGGTTCACCCAAAACCAGATTGTTTTAATGAACCAACGGTATTCGGTCGATCCAGATGTATCGCAATGCCCTTCTAGAACATCGTTCCCGTAGAGTTTGTGACAATTCATCGCACTAAGAACAATGATCACTATAGCGAAAGTAACTCGCGATTTTCGTTTCGTCCACACAGCCTCGACACGAAGAGGCCACATCACAGAAGCAGCTCTGAGCACGGTGAGTGACACGAGCATCCAGGGAGAGAGAGCTAACCTCGTCGAACTCAGAAACTTAAAGAACCTGCACTGTGAAGAACCTCGATCCATGAAATACACGATATGTGACTGCATGTACAGAACACGACCAAAGGGACCCAGTGCTAACATCAACAGGTCAGCCACAGCCAGACCTTTAAACAAGACACTGAATGGAGATATCGGAAGACGACGCAGAATCAAAAGGATTATAAAATTTCCGAACATTCCGAAACAACAGACGATTGGGTCACTGGTTTCATTGATCAGCTCAGCTACTTTTATGTACGGCTGGTTCAGATCGTTATACGAATTTCGTTGGATGAGGGTTGAGTTGTTTTCTCCAGCCATCGTTCGGGTAGACTTGAAAAACTCATCGTTAGGCCTACTCTGTTTATTTCATTGTGGTTGAGTGAAGAAAGTCAGATCCGCAGATAGCAGTGTCACACCACACTAAAACAAAATGCTGGAACGCTGTATATGTGCACTGGACTTCCAATAATCCTAGTTAGCGGGAAGATCACATTTGAATGTGAAATTATTATATATTAATCATTGGGTATAAGGTACTTTAGAGTCACAGAGGCGTCTCTGTGAAATTGGGGTTGCTCCCACCTGGAGAGCGCGTCGCAGCCAGAGGCGCGCCACCCCTTTTTTTCTGCTTGCGATTTTTTAACACGGCTGTATTCACATTTACGAGTTAGTTCTTTTCTGGAAGATTCGTAGCTGCACAAACCTGGTTTGAAATGATCAGCTGAAAATATGCACATCGCAAATCAACAACCCCTGTCACAGTCTTGGTTAATTGCGTTCTTTCCGTCTTGCCTTTATCTTCTATGATCACTAGCGCAACGTCGAGTACTGGTAACACCTAGTAACGGTAACGCCAAGTACTGGTAACGCTGAGTACAGCAAATTTGAAGCGATTCGGTTAAGAAACGGCGGAGTTATAAGGCCCCGTTTCCCGTTGGCGCTGCTCTGAGAGTGACGCGCTCTCCCTAGTAACGGTAACGCCTAGTAACGGTAACGCCAAGTACTGGTAACGCTGAGTACAGCAAATTTGAAGCGATTCGGTTAAGAAAAGGCGGAGTTATAAGGCCCCGTTTCCCATTGGCGCTGCTCTGAGAGTGATGTGCTCTCCCTAGTAACGGTAATGCCTAGTAACAGTAACGCCAAGTACTGGTAACGCTGAGTACATCAAATTTGAAGCGATTCAGTTAAGAAAAGGCGGAGTTATAAGGCCCCGTTTCCCGTTGGTGATGCTCTGAGAATGATGCGCTCTCCCTAGTAACGGTAACGCCTAGAAACGGTAACACCAAGTACTGGTAACGCTGAGTACAGCAAATTTGAAGCGATTCGGTTAAGAAACGGCGGAGTTATAAGGCCCCATTTCCCATTAGCGCTGCTGTGAGAGTGACGCGCTCTCCCTATTCTCTTCAAATTTGAAGCGATTCGGTTAAGAAACGGCGGAGTTATTTGTGAAAAGGTGAAGCGGCGCATATCGCGCGTTTTTATGAATCGATTCGCTTCCGGTTTGGCACACGGATAGTCACCGTCCCAGGTCATCTACCTGCCAAATTCCAGAAATACCGGATATGTGTGCGCCGAGAGGCCGGCGGATACGCGTTTCACACATTTGCCAAACCGCGCAAATGACACGGCCACCTCGGTTGCCGTTGCCATCACCCCGTTAGGGCTCACAGCAAATTTGAAGCGATTCAGTCAAAAAACGGCGGAGTTATAAGGCCCGTTTTGTGTTTCAGACACACACACACACACACACGCACACACACACAGAGACACACACACACACACACACACACACACACACACACGGACACTTGGCTTTTTATTATATGATTCTAAATGCATATATTTAATTGTGTAAATGAATGAAAATTCAGGTTTAAGTGCTCAGTGTGCAGTAAGAAAGCCAAGATTGAAAATAAAAAACGGAAAAAAAGAAAAATACAGGAGGGGGTGTTGATTTGCACCTTTGCGGGATCAGCAAACAACAGATCCTTGTCGATCTTAATCAATGCAAAACAGGGTTCAGGGTTTGCGAACCTAGGTTCGGGAGTGATCACAAACCGTGAAAATATCAGGTTTGAGGTTCACATGGCATGCTCTAGGAACCTCAGCGAATCTTCCTTCTGAATGGCTGAAATCGTGAGAGCTAGACCTATTCTTTGTCGAAGAAATGTTGAAAGTAACAACACTGAATATCATAGTCAGGCCTACCATTAGTGTGAAGCGTGTGTGTGTGTGTGTGTGTGTGTGTGTGTGTGTGTGTGTGTGTGTGTGTGTGTGTGTTGTGTGTGTGTGCGGGCGTGCGTGCGGGCGTGCACTTCTGTTTTCTCATGTACTTCATAGAAATATGTGCCTCTCTGCAAACGTACGGATTTCCTCTTGGTCTTAAAGAACGCTAACATTTTTCACTCTTTACCCATGACAACACAGTTATATGATAATTATGCAAGTAATGTTATTAGTGGCTATCACTGTGTTGTCATGGGGAAAGAAATGTTATCGTGTATTGAGACCTTTACAAGTAAACCAAGCATCTCCGTGATTTATGTTTGCCTTGGAAGAAAAACTAAATGAGTTTTGAGAATCGTTGTTTAAAGCACAGGAGTGATTTATTGGTATTCCTGGATGACTTAGTCCTAGGCAACAAACAACAACACCCGCATGCTACTAATTGTGCTGTGTGTGTGTGTGTGTGTGTGTGTGTGTGTGTGTGTGTGCGTGCGTGTGCGTGCGCGTGTGCGTGTGCGTGCGCGTGTGCGTGTGCGTGCGTGCGCGTGTGTGTTCTTCGATTTTACGTCCTTCCACTGAAAGCGATTCAGACAATGTATTTCGTGGTGTCATTGTGGATGTGACAAGTGTGTCTGAATGTGTGTGCAATAGTATGCATATGAGAGAAAAATAAATGGATAAAGGATAACCTACGGATACTACATAGGACCTATACATGCCCCCCCCCCCCCTCTCTCTCTCTCTCTCTCTCTCTCTCTCTCTCTCTCTCTCTCTTTCTCTCTCTCTCTTTCTTTCCTCAACAAATGAAAGCAAAAAGATGAAGTAGTGACTGCTGTACTTGTGGGGTAAATAGGTGAAATAGTATGGTGAAGGAATAAGTCTGTTGAGTGTCTACGACATGAAACATTGGACATCCTACCTTTCAGGCATTTTTTCCTTCACATGCTTTTCCACCTAAATGAAAGCAAAGTTAAAACTTATGAAACCTAAATAATTTTTGTTTTTAATGCCTTAACCAAAGAATAATGATAAATATTAATTGAACTGAAACCTACTCTTTAAACGGACACCCTGACGGGTGAGGTTTTGCAAGAAACACGTCGAGATCACCAGAAAGACAGCCTTTTCAAGGATCAGAACACTCACTTTGCTCCGATTTCCTAGAAATCGAACGGTTAAAACGGCGATTCCAAACATTTTTGTTAGAAAAATAAGGGGTGGCAAACGGCTACAAGCTGATACAACTTGCACACTGTGACGTAAACATATAAATGACATCAATTTTAGAATGACGCACTTCGTTCTACGTGTGTCTCCTCAAACACACGAGTCGAAGACTGGGGATCTACCTGATGGTAGAGTAACTACCCCTGTTGGACCGATTGAATTAGCCAAGACCACTCCCACACACCATGAAATTACTCGCCTTAAATTATTTCCGAACAATTCCTATTGAACTGAAACATACTCTTTAATAAAGCAGAAGAACAAGAAAACAAAGTGCCGTAACCAAACAATGAATAGCACTAAAAGATAAAATACTAATTGAACTGCTCATCAATAAGCATTTGCAAACACGGTTTAAATAAAACACCAATCATTCAACACGCTTGACAGAGAAAATGGAGTTGATGTAACGGACAACCGGTCAATACCCGATTTCATTAAATAAAATAAAAAGACAAAAAGATAATATAATCATTATGTTGCTCTTGGACAGTGAATTAGTAGATGACTGACAGTTCAAACTGCGATGGCTTAGAGTCAAAACGGACTATATTCAGATACTCCAGTCAGTTATTATAATAACTAGCAATCGCCCCGTGGCAGTTAACCCCCGTGGCAGTTTTAACCCCGTGGCAGCTATCTCCTCCCTACACCTACCCCCTCCCCACATTTACTTGCTCGGGGACTTATTTGCCACTCTGCGACATACTTGTTTGCTATTGTGGCTTTCAACAGACAGCCAGTCTCAAACACACGAAAGTGAAACTTTCGGTTTTACATTTCCAAGAAGAAGGCAGCATTTCACCTTCCAAGAAAATGGATCACAAATGTGTAAGGTCTTTCTTTTCAGGGGGGAGGGGGGGGGGGGGCACATCTTGACCTATCGCAGAAAGAGTGTTTCATAATCATTTCGACTTTGACCTCGCACGCGCAGAGAGAGAGAGAGAGAGAGAGAGAGAGAGAGAGAGAGTAGTACTTCTTCTTCTTCTTCGTCTTCTAAGTTCTTGTTCTTCGGTCGTTCAGGCATGTTTCTGTCAATTACGAACGTAGATGCATCATGCTGCTGTTATGCGTCTAAGTAAGAATAATTAGGCCCAGCATGTCTGACTTCGGGTAGAGGAAATCTTTTTGAAAGTATTTCTTGAAAAAAGGCAGGAGAATTTCTGTCAATTACGAACGTAGATGCATCATGCTGCTGTTATGCACCTAAGTAAGAATAATTAGGCCCAGCATGTCTGACTTCGGCTGGAGGAAATCTTTTTGAAAGTATTTCTTCAAAAAAGGCAGGAGAATGGACCGGAAAGGCAGAACGATAGTAGATAACAGCATGCAAAGGGAAAAGGCAGAATCAAAGAGACTGACAGATTAGAGGTAGTTATAAGCACATAACTTCCAGAAGGTGGGGGAACTATTTGTACGGAAGACCCCCCCCCCTCCCAGTATCCCTAGGGGGGGGAAGCTTGCTGCCTTCTACTCCCACCCCCACCCACACCCCACACCCACACCCACACCCCAGTCAGTCTCTCTCTCTCTCTCTCTCTCTCTCTCTCTCTCTCCACTGTCTATATAAAAATAGCTGCAGTGGAGCACTACTTGTGGCGGTGCCATAGCCGATGACGTTTAACCGAGGCGTGGTCACCGCTACAGCTATCTGTATTAATAAAAAAATCGGGACTTTACTGGTTTCGTACTGCCTCCGGGCATTGCCTCCAGTATTGTTCCAACCATATTTGTATTTACAAATGTCCCATATGTGTCTGATTCAGACCAAGAGGACGTAAAACTCCATTTTCTCTCTCGCGGCGGGGAGGCAAGCAAAGAGCCAAAGACATTGAAAAGAAAAGACTGGCATCTGGTCCCTGTTCCCTATATCAGTAGTGAGGACAGAAACACTGGTTGTGTCCCTTTTAAACACCTTTATGACATAACACGTCGATAGGCCAGTTGAATTCTCCGTTCAAATTCCAATCTGAGTCTTTGCATAGCCGCCACTGTGAACTACCCCACTAACGATAACTCTATCAGCCAGGCTCGCCGTAACTCTTAAGTAGTCCATTTTCCTCTTTTAGAGTCTTTGGTTATGTGTGAATTGTTGGTTGAAATTAGCGTCCTGCAAAATAAATCGGTTTATAGCGCGCGTTTATGAACGGATGGTGTTGAAATTTTGCACCGGCCTGTCGGCGCCCGTATCTCCGGCATTTCTGAATCGAACTTCTGAACCGTGAGGGCTGACAGCAAATTTGAAGCGATTCGGTCGAAAAAACGGCGGAGTTATAAGGCCCGTTTTCGTGTTTCAGACACACACACACACACACACACACAACACACAACACACACACACACACACACACACACACACACACACACACACAGAGACACACACACGGACAGTTGGCTTATTACTATATGATAATAATATTAATAATAATAATAATAATAGTACATTTATATAGCGCTTTACCCCAAATGAGCCCAAAGCGCTTTGCAATCAATCATTCATCAACAAGTAGAAAACAAAGATTGACACAAACCAGCAACAACGCATATACTAAGCAACTCTCTCTCTCTCTCTCTCTCTCTCTCTCTCTCCTCTCCTCTCTCTCTCTCTCTCTCTCTCTCTCTCTCTCTCTCTCCTCTCTCTCTCTCTCTCTCTCTCTCTCTCTCTCTCTCTCTCTCTCTCTCTCTCTCTCTCTCCTCAAAATTCACAATTTGTTTTATTTGAAAGTCCTGTTTATCGTCAGTCTTGTCTTTAGCACCGAGATGAAAACTGCATAGTTGAAAATTTGTGCTTTTTTAAAAGGTATGTAAGCATGTGTGTTAACGTAGCAGATTTAACTTTGTATGTGCGTGCGTGCGTGCGTGCGTGTGTGTGCGTGCGTGTGTGTGTGTGTATGTGTGTGTGTGTGTGTGTGTGTGTGTGTGTGTGTGTGTGTGTGTGTGCGTGTGCGTGCGTGTGTGTGTGTGTGTGTGTGTTTGTGTGTGCGCGTGCGTGTGCGCGTGTGTGTGTATGTGGGCTGCATGTGTGTGCGTGCGTGCATGCGCATGTGTGTGTGTGCGCGTGTATGTGTGTGTGTGCACATGTGGAAGTGTGCTTTGGGGTGAAGGAGTGGGGTGTGGGGTGTGGATATATAGATACACGATAATGAGTGTGTGTGTGAGTGTGTGTGTGTGTGTGTGTGTGTGTGTGTGTGTGTTGTTGTTGTTGTTTTTGTGTGGGGGATGGGTGGGGGGGGGCATATTAATACATGAGTGGGTAGGAGTGTGTGTGTGTGTGTGTGTGTGTGTGTGTGTCTGTCTGTCTGTCTGTCTGTCTGTCTGTCTGTCTGTCTGTCTGTCTGTCTGTCTGTGTGATTCGTTAACGATGCAATATTTTCTGCCATTTTTTAAGTTGTGTTTTTGAAAAAGACATTAAAGTCGAAAATTTGTGCTTTTTTAAAAGGGTGTCTGGTGTTTCACTATACAAGTCTCTCTCTCTCTCTCTCTCTCTCTCTCTCTCTCTCTCTCTCTCTCTCTCTCACACACACACACACACACACACACACACACACACACACACACACACACACACACACACACACACACATTCATCGACACCGACTCATTATTCATCTTTCATTCAGTAAGCCATAGCAACTGAGTTGCACGGACTGACCGCATACACCAACACACACACACACACACAAGCGTTAGAGGATACACATACAAATACACTCACATACAACGTACGCACGCAGACACACACACATGCAAACAGACACACACAGACACATGCGTGTACACATAACCCACAAAACCAAAACACACACAAGCACACATGCAAACATGCATGCTGGCACACATGCACAACACACACACACACACACACACACACACACACACACACACACACACACACACACACACACACACACACACACACACACACACACACACACACACATTCACACACACACACATACACACAGCACAAAACATAACACAAACCTCCTATTCAATCTTCCCTCACGTGCACACAATGATAGACAACTGATCAAATATTTAGGGTGCAGCAGGAAAAAGAGGTTTTAAGAGAGGTTTTGAATGAGGAGACTGCGTTGGAGTGTCGGAGAGGAGAAGACAGAGAATTCCAAAGAGATGGTGCTTGACAGGAAAAAGAACGTTGGCCAGCATATTTGACATGTTTACAATAAATATTATTTTGTTTTCAAAGAATTCAAGCGTAGCCTACCTACGTACGAAGAAGTAACGTTGTTGTTTGATTACGCTTTTTCCATTTCGTATACCATTAGGTTTAATGCAATTATGATAATATTGAATATCTGAAATGTATCAATAACGTTTCAAGGCTTTCATGGGGTATTTTACTCATAATTAAAAAACATTCCGTGAGATCTAGAGGAATGTTAATTGATAGTGCGTCTTTAATATTTCGAGCTGCCTTTCTTGTAACTTGGTCTGCCCGTTACATTGTGTGTGTGTGTGTGTGTGTGTGTGTGTGTGTGTGTGTGTGTGTGTGTGTGTGTGTGTGTGTGTGCGTGTGCGTGCGTGCGTGCGTGCGTGCGTGCGTGCGTGCGTGCGTGCGTGTGCGTGTGTGGGTGTGTGCGCGTGCGTGCGTGCGCGCGCGAACAAACGCGTGCGTGTATGTATGTGTGTGAGCGCATGTAGCAATGTGTATGTCCGTGTGCGCATGGATTTGCATACCGATCCAGAGTGTGTCTGCGCACGCGCGTGTATGCACACACATACAATAACTCTTTTTTTTTTTAAAGGTCTGTGAGCCCGTGAATAGCTCGCTGTCATGTCATTTCATGCCATGCCATGTTGTGATGTGTACATGCTCGTTAATTGACACTGAGCCGACATGGATCACAGACAGAATCAATCAAATCAGTTCATACTAAGCTGACATGGATCACAGACAGAATTAATCCAATCAGTTAAAATCAGTTCACACAGGGCTGACATGGGTTACAGAAATAATCAATCTAAACATCAGCCAAAATCAGTTGACACTAAGCTCACATGGATCACAGATATAAACGATAAAATCAGTTAAATCAGTTCACACTAAAGCTGGAGACAGACTATGCGACTGCCTCATATGACTCGATCAGGTCGTGACGTTGACCAAATTTTGTTTCCCGCACAGAAGAGGTCACAAGCCATCTGACTCGATCAGACTCGATCAGTGAAATTTAGAACGCGCCCTATTCGGCCCTGTCACATGACTGGGCCCGACTGAGTCAGACTGATCAAGCAGGATAGTATGCAAATGAGGTGAAACGTTACGACCTGATCGAGTCACATGAGGCAGTCACATAGTCTGTCGCCGGCTTAAGCTGACATGGATCACAGAGACAATTAACCCCTTCACTGCCACAGGAAAACTGATTATCGAATTTATTATTATATTATTATAAAGTTTAAAACAAATCTGTTAGACTCAATTTGAGAAAATGGTCTAGAGATTATGTTTCCTGGCTTATCTAAACAAAAACAACAACATCATCCCAAGACATTGACATCAAACGTTATGACATCATCAATGACATTATACACTATGAGACTATCTCGTAGCAAGCAGGGTCAAATCGGTTAAAATCAGTTCACACTAAGCTGACATGGATCACAGACAGAATCAATCACTCTGACGCTACGGTTAATGTGAAAAGGTTACAAAATGATGGCTACAGAGTACCGCTCAGCTCGCATCAAACGAAACACTTTGCACGATCCGAACAGACCGTATGTCAAGGCAGCTGAGCTGATCGATGACATCAGTGACCCAATCGTCTGTTGTTTCGGACTTGTCGGTAACTTCACCATCCTGCGGATTCTGCGCCGTCTTCCGGTATCTCCGTACAGTGTTTTCTTTAAAGGTCTGGCTGTGGCTGACCTGTTGATGATAGCACTCGATCCCTTTGAGCGGTTTCTGCACAAGAAGATGGGTGCCACGTATTTTATGAATCTAGGCTTTACCCAGTGCAAGGTTTACACGTTTATGAGATCAACGAGCTTAGCTCTCTCTCCGTGGATGCTGGTGTCACTCACCGTGCTCAGAGCTGCTTCTGTGCTGTGGCCTCTTTGTGTCAAGACTGTGTGGACGATACGAAAATCGCGAGTTACTTTCGTTATAGTGATCATTGTTCTTAGTGCGATGAATTGTCACGAACTCTACGGGAACGATCTTCGAGAAGGACAATCTTATTGCCATACATCTGGATGGGATGAGTTCCGTTGGTTCATTAAAACAATCTGGTTTTGGGTGAACCCGATTCAGGTTTGTTTATTGCCTCTGTTATTGTTGTTCCTCGGCAACAGCGTTCTGCTGTGGACACTGGTCAGAACTGTCAGAAGAAACAAACAACGGTTTCTTGTCCACGATTCCACCAGACAAGAGAAACCGTCCTCATTGACCATCACCTTGATTGCTGCCAACGTTTGTTTCTACCTCCTGAGAACGCCGGTTCCTGTGGACATGATACTAAAGGGGTTTCTTACTACGAACGATCCCGTTAAAACTGGACAATTCAAAGTGTTTGTGGCAGTCAGTGATTTTCTGTGGTACACCAACAGTGCTCTTCCCTTCTACCTGTACTGTGTCACTGATAAGAAGGTCAGAACAGAGTTCATGAAGACAGTGATGGAGTTCGTTGGTCTCTTCTGTACCGTGTCACTGATCAGAAGGTCAGAGAAGAGTTAATGAAGCTAGTGATGGGGTTCGTTGGTCTTTTCTGTACCGTGTCACTGATAAGAAGGTCAGAGAAGAGTTCATGAAGACAGTGATGGAGTTCGTTGGTCTCTTCTGTACCGTGTCACTGATCAGAAGGTCAGAGAAGAGTTAATGAAGCTAGTGATGGGGTTCGTTGGTCTTTTCTGTACCGTGTCACTGATAAGAAGGTCAGAGAAGAGTTCATGAAGACAGTGATGGAGTTCGTTGGTCTCTTCGGTACCGTGTCACTGATCAGAAGGTCAGAGAAGAGTTAATGAAGCTAGTGATGGGGTTCGTTGGTCTTTTCTGTACCGTGTCACTGATAAGGTCATAGAAGAGTTCATGAAGACAGTGTTGGAGTTCGTTGGTCTCTTCTGTACCGTGTCACAGATCAGAAGGTCAGAGAAGTGTTCTGGAAGATACTGATGGAGTTCATTGGTCTTTTCTGTACTGTGTTACTGATGAGAAGGTCAGAGAAGAGTTCTGGGAGAGCCAAAAAGCAAGTTCTCAATAGATCTGTGCTACCATATTAACTCATTATGCTTGAGCATTATTTGTACATAAAAGCTATTATTTGCAATTGTATTTCTGGGGAACTTGATATGTTACGGTGTTAATGAGCCAGTGACCACACGCACACACCCACACCCACACACACCAAATCATGCATGTGCATACTCACTTTGCTCGTAAAAGAAAAACAGAAAACAAAAAAAGGCAAACGCAAACCTTAGTTGCGAATAGTCTTTCTTGTTACCAGATTTGACTCTCCGGTGCAACTGTTTGATTTCACCCCATTGCCATTCTTACCCCGGGGTAATTTTGGACGAATGTTTGGATCATTCATTCCCCTGGGGTAACTCAGGGATGGGTGGAACTAATACACACACACTCACACCCGCACCCTTCCCCTTCCATCCAGTTAAAACCCAAACGGCGTCCGACATGTTCGCGTTTCATTTGTGTTTCTTTTGGCCTTCAGTATTGATTTATCAGCAGCATGTTTGAAATATAGCTCCCCCCCCCCCCCCCCCCCATGGGATACCGGGGTGTGTGGGGGTGTCTTCCAAAAAATAATTCCCCACCTTCTGGAAGTTGTGCGCTTATAACTTCCTCTAATCTCTCTCTCTCTCTCTCTCTCTCTCTCTCTCTCTCTCTCTCTCTCTCTCTCTCTCTCTCTCTCTCTTTGACTCTGCCTTTTTCCTTGCTTTGTGTCATCTACTATCTTTCTGACTTTTTGGCCCATTCTCCTGCCTTTTTGTCCAAAAACATCTTCCATATTCTCCTTTGAGCTCCTCCGAAAACAGTAATTTGTTGTTGTTGTCTTGGAGCTTTAGGTCCCTACCTCGCACTGCGTATTTGGGGACCAGCGCTAAAGATTAAAACTGTTGCCATAAGAGTTAGTAAAATGGGGGATTGTTGGGAAAGGGGGGAGAACTGTGAGCTATAAAATATATAATCTTTATTAAGTCAGCTTTAAAATGATTATTAAAACCTTTTCAGTGGCGCATTTAAAAACCTAACTTTCCTATGAGGAGAAACATGTGACATAATAAATTATACAAGACTTTCAAACATATTATGTACATGTAACAAGTAATATGTATACATTTAAGAATGGCAATGTTCTGTTTCTGGATGATTGACATTAATGTTATGGCTTCAAAGTGGACGTTTTCTTCTTGAATGGTCATAGAGAGAGGGTGAGTGAGTGAGAGATAGAGAGAGAAGGGTGGGGGGCGAAGGGTGAGGTGGGGGGTGGGGGGTAGGGAGCATTTGGAACTGTTGACAATATTGTTGGCATATTACGGGCCCTATCAGAAGATATTAGGTGCTTTATCGAAGCCTGTTAGCACGAGTCAATGCCCTTGGTTATCTCTAGCGCGCGGAGTCGCGAAGAGCGCTTTTCCTTGTTCCGGGCCGATGACAGGTTGGCAGTTTGGCGTGATACTGTTGGATGCAGTTTGACAAGAAGAAAAATGGGCAAGGATTCATTGAAGGGGCAACCAAACAAGACATGCAGAGGCCACTACTGCTGTGCGTGCAGCAATTACCGTGGAAAAGTGATGGAAGATGGACGAAAAATATCACTACATCGCTTCCCAGCTGACCAGACTGTTGCAAACATTTGGAAACAGCGTGTGACGCTGACAATGAAAAGATTTGTTTTCACAGAGCACAGCAGGCTGTGTTCGGACCATTTTGAAGGGCGTGCCGGTCCTCAACCACCGAACGTAATCATCCCATCGCTGTTTTCAACAAAAGAATTTAAAACATCAAAGGTAATATAGTAAATATTTATTTTATTAATATAATTAAATATCCACTTCATACAGCTTTCGCATTGAATCTGTGGACCACACACCTTGTTACTTGTATTAATCAACATTACTTTGACACATAACAATGTTGTGTGTTTTTCTCGTTTTCTTATTTATTTGTTTGGCTCAGATGTGATTATTCAATGACAGACTCAGACTGCAAGTGCAACTGAGCAGACTGACTTCTTCTCCAGTAAATCTAACTTAAGTGACCTGACTCAGGACTGGCTGAGTCACTTAGCGGTAAAATCATATTTCAGGCCCCATTATTATATGTGCCAATTTCATGCAAGTTTCGCCTGGACTCGGGTAAGGGATAGGGTTAGAATCAGTTCTGAGCTATTTTCATCAAAGAGGAGGGGGGGGGGGGTTATGTTGTTGTTTCCTGGCTTAACGACTCCAGGGATCATCCCAACAGCCAGAGCACTTGAGCAATTCAGTACAAATGCACCAGCTAGGGATGAGAACATTACGTGTGTGACCGTTTTTGATTACCCCGCCATGTGGGCAGCCACACTCCATCTTCGGGGGAGGGGGTGTTTATGAATTAACTTTATCCCTAAAAACAGCCGCTCAAAGTCAAAACAACAGCGTGAATGCTAAGCCATCGGTCTTCCTTTCGGCACCGTTTAGACCAATTTAGCGGACTGTGCAGCAGTGGAAATAGGCTGGAAATTGTTGAATGAAATAGGCTCTCACTTCTCACTCTAATTTCAGTTTGTTTTTTGTTGATTTTTCCCCAATTATGTTTTGGGGATTAAAAATAAAATAGTCGTAAACTGATTTTAACCCTATCCCTTACCTGATTCAAGGTGAAACATGCATGAAATAGGCGCAGATAATAATGGGGCCTGAAATAGGATTTAACCCACTTAGCTTCTTCTTTTTCTTACATATAGTGTCCTCCATCAACAATTTTATGATGACGTGGGGGGTTTCCAACTAAACAGTAGACTTGTGTACACATAGAAGACTTGCTGCCCAGATGATCAGGTCAATGCAGGATTGAATGGGAGGACTGGGTGAGAGGGGGGTGGGCATAATTTGGGGAATAGGCCTGGACAAGGGGTATGGAGTTGAGGCAACGGAAAGGTGAGGACAGGGCAAAGGGGGGGGGGGGGGGGGAGGAAGGAACGAAGGGGGGGGGGGGAAGGGGGTAGTAGGTTTAAATCTGGGATTTGAATACCTCCACTGAGGCTGATATATGCTTCTGGTAGAAGAGTTCTACTCACACTGTCAGTGTCCCACAAAGCCCTGGGAAAGAATGAGTACTTCCAGTCTCACGATTAGGGTATGACATCTGTACACATTTTCTGCGGATGCTGTGAAATTACATTTACAGTGACAAAATAATCAGCAAATCATTGAGGTTACTTAATACTAGAAAGTAAAGGGGAAATAATGTTCCACACAACACACAAATGGCAATCCATGCTTGTTTTTAAAAAGAAGTAATCTGGTAGTATGCCAATCATACATGTATTTAGCAGACTACATAAGCAGAGCTTCAGATTGTTTTTAAACTTCATGGGTCATATGACTCCTGATTAATTACAGAAAATGATGGGTCAATGTCCAGAATAATGGGCCAATAAAAAGTGTCACTGTTGGGTGTTGTATTAAACTTGAATAATTTATTGTAATATTCTTGATGATTTTTATTTGATGATTATTTATCTGTTCTTGTGTACCACAGATCTGCGAAGCTGACAAGGACAACTTTTTGACTGGTTGTGGGAAACTGTCATCAAGGAGAAACTCATGTGGTGGCATTCAGCAGTCCAACAGATGTTCCAGTTTGGCAAGTCCAATTTCTTCAGTAAGTTAACTCTTTATTATCCTAGATGTCTTTTACCTACAATGTCTTGCCCAATGAGTTTATTAATGACCGACCGATATTCCAGTCTGACACATCCCTTTTTAATCTGTAATTTCATAAAATTCTTTATTGTCCATTGGCATTGTACAACGCACATGGAAACTTGTCTTCCGTGTAAAATAAGATTATATGAAAATAAAAATATTAAATAAAAACATGAAACGTAACTTTACATTTAAACAATATGTAACTCACAACCACACCCAATCATTCATCTACTCTCCGCTATCTTGCTCACTCATGCAACCCACCACCACTTTTCCCTTCTTTTTTTGACCTTTTTTCTTGTTCCCCTTTTTTCATTTTTTTGTTTTTCATCCTCTTGTCTGCTTGACTGACTAAGATGGACATTTCCAAGAGCCTTAAGTGTTGTTGTTTGATACAAAAATGTCTGGGTTTCTGTGTAACCTAGTGTTTGGTGTATACTAACACATTCATACCGTGTGAAGTTGGTGTGTGTGTGTATGCGTGTGTGTGTGTGCAGTAGAACCTCCCTCATAAGATCGCTCCTAGGTTCCATTGTACAACTTGTGCAGTGAGTTAATTACTGAGTTCATTAAGGTGATTTGTGTAACAAAACAAAAACAGAATGCACATTTATTCATAGGGAAAAAACAATTTTAAAACAAAAATATGCATATTTCATGCCAACTTTATCTGACTTCAGTTTTTAATTTGCTCAAATTATCGTAATTTTAAATACACACAATAGAATCCATGTGTTCTTTTCCCCTCCTACGCAGTTTCAGTAACACGCAAAGTACCATACTTTTCTGACTCTAAGGCGCACCCTCCAACTGTCACTCATAATTCATATTTTGTTAGGTTTTCTTGCTATATCAAATTATAAGTAGTCATATTACGAGGGGAATTAGTCTCACTTTTGGGGAGTAAAAATATCACCTTATTGTTAGAAAAATACAGTATTTTGTTTTTCTAAGACAATAAAATATAGAATTATGAGGGGAAAAAAATCTGAAGTATTGTACAATTAAAAACAAACCTATTGTCAGGCCTTTTTTTTTGTTTTGTTTAGGGACAATTTGCTGCTACTGCTGAAGCTGCTTTGCTTGAGAACCCAGCACACAGGATGGAGTTGCAGGAGGTTGGATCTGCCTCTGATGAGGATGTAAGTGACCTGAACCTCATACATTATTCAGGCATGGTAGACCTCCGCGAATTGCGGAAAAGCCATGAAAATTTGACACCCCCCCTCAACCAAAAAAAGCCGGGCGAAAAACTCGCTCGGGTGCCTAAAAATTACGTGCGTTAAAACCTATGCAATCGCTTCGCGGAACCGGATGTGAATGACTGAACAAGCAACTTCCCGCCGAAGTTAGCAGTCATGCGCGGCCTAGCTCACGCCGCACGTTTCCAGATTTGTGATCCTAGTGCTTTTTTTCTTCTTCTTCTTCATTTTGACGCCCAACTTCATCATTTTAGTTTGAGTCGACATCTTTCAAATGAAATGCAGAATCGGTTGGATATTCTTCCGCGAAACTCACTTTGCCCCCACCACCATGCCTGATTATTATTAGAAATAAATATGTGTGGATGTGTTACTGTGATGTCACAGAGTAAGAGTTGCAACTGACCCAGTTCAATGGATTGATGTAGACTGTGACGCCTTTTCAGTTAATTTTAGCTACTAAAATTCTCTGTGACTAGAATATATTCCAAATACAAATTGAACGGAAATTTGTATCCTCATATACTTTTGATAGGTCCTCATTTTGTTCTGAAATATGTGGTAAGCATGGCAAATATATATACAATGGATTCCTGCCAACTAAAAACTGCATAACTCATAAAGACTTCATAACTCACCATAATTTTTAGGTCCCATCTTAACCCCTTCAGTACCGGCTATCAGCTGCGCATACGCAGCCGGTATGCAGCGCGTTTTTGGAATGCGGCAATAGCACCGACATATACATACCGGTATACAAACGTCGGTGGGAAGTATTGATGCATTAGACTTAGAGAGCACATATACACTTCGGCACTGAAGAGGTCAATCATTTGTATGCAAAAAAGTATTTTTATCTCAAAATATTGGCTATATCTCAAAATAAAATGTTGGTCCTTTCAATTTTGACTTATCTGATTTCTAATGTATAATTATTTATTTTTTAATCCATGGTTTATACCTTCCCTTCTCTTCCTTTTTCCCAAAAATAAAGTGTAGCTTGAAGTAATTGAAATGACAGAACTGACTACCAATATTGTTCTTTCTCTCTCTCTCTCTCTTTTGTATATTGTGTTATTTAAGTGGTGTATTCATCAGGTTGGGTGTTTTAAAGTCTTGAAATTATTTTATATTGTTACAGGATCTTGAGAGACAGACACCTGTTGTTGGGTGCAGCATCACGCCATATGTGGCATCAGTGTTGATGCACGACTATTGTGGACCTGTGCTCAAGGAAAGCCTCCCTACAAGTTGTGCTGCATCTTCCCAAGTTGACATAAGTGATTTTGTCACTTTCTGTGACGCTGCAACACAAACAGATGTGCCGCGAAAGCAAACAGCAGACACAGGTATAAACTGTGACATGAAGAAGTTGTGTGACAAAGGCATTCAGGTTGGAGTGGAACAGTTTGAGACCGCCACTAATACAGATTTACCAGCAATGACATTTGAAGATGTTGCTGATGATAACCAAAAACTGATTTTCTATACTGGCATACCAAACAAGGATGCATTTTTGGCAGTTTTTGATGAACTTGCACATGATGAAAAACATCTGAAATCTCAAGTGGGTAAAAGAGAAAATCTACGCTACATGGATGAATTTTTCATGTTCCTCATGAGACTTCGTCTTGGTCTTCTTTTACAAGATCTCGCTGATCGTTTTCGCATTAGTTTGTCAACGTGCTCAAATGTATTTTCTGCTTGGACTATGTTTCTGCACACAAATTTGGTCCCCCTCATTCAGTGGCCTTCAACAGAAGACATATTTGCATCTATGCCAAGGGCTTTTCAGACTCATTTCCCCAATTGCAGGATTGTGATTGATTGTACAGAGATATTCACTCGCAAACCATCTTCACTTGTGTCACAGACTTTAACCTATAGCCATTACAAATCGAACATGACCTGGAAGGCCCTCATTGGCATTACTCCATGTGGAACTCTTTCGTTTGTCTCTGACCTTTGGCTAGGCAGCATCAGTGACCAGCAAATAGTTGTGAAGTCTGGCCTTCTGGATTTGTTAGACAGAGGTGATGCAATAATGGGTGATAAGGGTTTTGACATTTCAAGGTTCACAACTGAAAGAGGAATTCAGTTAATAACCCCACCAAGAAAGAATAAATTGAAGAAAATGACTCCAGAACAGATCATTCAAACAAGGCGCATAGCTTCCCTCAGGATTCATGTGGAACGATACATGGCCAGAGTGAAAACATTCAGAATATTAAGTGATGTTCTTCCAACTTGTCTTTATCCCAACCAAGTTTGGAAAGTTTGCAATGCTCTGACAATGCTATACAAACCTTTAAATCCTCGTCGTTAACTGACCTCCGTTATGTTATATACTCCAATTTAAGACTGATTTTTCTGGACTTTTTGGAAGTCATAATAATTGAGACCTTTTTGACTGTACAATACATCGAAGTTGACCAATTTTGAGTTATGTCTATGTTTTGCACATGGTCGCTTGGCGACATGCAACTCATAAAATAGTTCCGTTTTGACAAATTATGTTAACCTTGTGTTGAAATTTGCTTTTCGTCCTTCAGCTGTAATATGCTTTTTGATCTGAGACGATACTGTGCATTTAGCATTGGGATTCAATTTGTATGTCAGTGTAGACTAAACAATTTGTTTGACTAAAAAGCCAGGTGAAATTGTTGTCCATTGTGTGTAGGATTAAACAAGACTGCCAGGAACTGTAAAATGGGTTGTCTGGTCAAGTTTTTGTTTTGGCAGGTTTTTCATTATTGCTCAAGCTTATGAGTCAGGTGCAATATTTTGCTGAATTATTTTGCTTCATACTCATAGTGTATTTAAGAGCCGATCCCAGGAATCGGGTAGTCAGTTAAGAGTGGGAGAGAGAGAAACAACACAGCGACACTCCTAGCTGCGGGCTTTCGCCTGCGCCAGCTTAGTTTTTCCCTCCTTTTGCGTTTGAAAAGGGATGCTTTCGCTGCGAGCGCCAAGCAGAAACTGACATTTTGAGCCTACTGCTTGCTTATATAGTGCTGCGCTGGCTTTAACAGCTTCTGCCAACACTGCTTTGTATTACTTATTGGCTCGTTTGTATGATTTTCACAAGCATTTGTGTACTTGCTATCAATATCATCAGGATCATGACTGACGCCATTTCGCAGTTTTATTATTATGTGGTATCAAACCAGCATAACTAATGAAATATTGCATAACGAACATTATAAAGCATGTCATTTAGCAAGAGCTACTTTAGCAAAAGAAATATGATTAAATGACATTGCAAAATTAGTGCAACAACTGCCACAAATGTAGATTTTGTTTGCACTAATATATTTTAATCAGCATCAGTCATGAAAATCTGCATTGTTGTGCAAACACAATCAATGTTAATTGGGTGGGTATGTAATGGCCCATTCACAGCTACAACTGGCACATAGCATATTATTTTACACCCTGGATACATTTTGGAAGGATAAAAAGTTTTAGCAAAGCTTAAAATTCATGTTTGTTAATTATACTTAGGTTGACTGTCATCAAAAACTGATGAGCAATTCTTTGTGGTTCATTGTTAACCCTTTCGCCGCCAGCCATTTGATAAAAAAAAATCATTAAAGTTACCTGAATCACAGAGGAAAAAAATATCAGCAAAATTGCACATTTTTCTGTGACATTAGGCCTATCCTTACCTCCCAAAATTAAGAAAATAGGATCTTCAGATAACAGGCCCTGATTTTATGCTTTTCAGTGACATGGGTGTTAAACCATTGTGGTGCAAAAATGTGACATTGGCGGTGAAAGGGTTAAATGACTGTTTAATCCTGTAACGATGGCTGCTTTAATGTAGTCACATCTTTTTGTTAGCATATGAATTATATTATTTCATTTAAAATTTGTATATACTATTTGATGACAAAGTCAGAATTTGCTGACATTAGCAACTGATTATAGCAGCTCCACAGCTTCATTATTTTGTCCATAAATTACTGGGTACTATTTTCAAACCATGTTTTATTTTTTAATTTTATAAATGTATGTACCGTATAACAGTTACCATCAACCAATGACTAAGCTATTTGGGTCATTGTTTGATGGATTCTAATCAAATCAGTGATGTGCCACTTTTTTGCTATAATCAGAAATCATGATCAAGTCTTTGCTAATGTTGGTTTAAATTAAAGACCTACAAAATTTCAGCTAACAAAACATATATATTATGTTAATGAAAATTAAAAGAATATAAGATGGTTTGGAAACATTTTATACAATGCAAGGACAATTTTGTGGCCCTGAGATTATGGAATTAACAATCGTCATAACTATGGTAAAAATTGCAGGTGAGTGGGGATCGGTGCACTTTAACTGCTCTGTTATATTTGTGTTGAGAAGCTTGCTGTCCTTTAGTCTTGTGGTTTTGCGATGTATGTTTGAACTTTCATTTAACTTTTAAGCTCCACTTGCAGCATTGAATGTGATTTTCAATTTCTTTATTTATGAAAATGGGCACTTTGTTTTATCAGTACAGAAAACCTGTCTTTATTATTAAGACTTTGTTTTAACCCTTTCACCGCCAGTGTTGCATTTTTGCACCATAATGATTTATACCCATGTCACAAAAACTCAAAAAGCCTTCAAATCTAGATCTGTTGTCCAACGATCTTGTGTTCTTGATTTGAAGAGGTAAGAATAGGCCTTATTTTAAACATGTCAGAGGAATCCCCAAGATTGCAGACAAAATCTTTTTTCTATTCATGTAAGTTTAATCGAAAATTTTGGCTAAAAAATGGCTGAGGCGAAAGGGTTAATGTTTTTGTTTTGACAATTTGAAAGTTTTTTTGTTTGTAAACGTACATAGCTTTTTTAATTCAGGACCGAGGTGTTCTGAGACTGGAATTGTGGGTTATGTGTGTGCTCATATAAGTGTGTACGAACTTTAATTATGATTAAAAGACATGGATTAATAAAAGACAGTATACACAAAAGTGCCAAAGGATATTCAAAATTGACTATGTGTCCTCTGTCATGCATGAAAGTGTTTTCCTTTCTTAATTTCTCTATTTTTTCATGTCCAAAGTTAAAGTATTCTTGGTTCCTTTGGAAGGCTACAATTATACGTTTTGTTAAATGTTTTGGTATGCAGCACTTCATTTTTGAGACAACATAAATCACAGTATCACAATCAATATTTCACAGTATTGCAATCTTATTAACACTAACAGTACTCACTACTGTATTTTTCGGACTATAAGTTAAATGAGTATAAGGCGATACATCTTCCCCAGACTCAGGCCCCTTCACCTTATAATATGACTGACAATAATCATAGTAAGGAGGAAAAAAAAGAACAAAATCTGAAATTTGCGTAAATTTTTGGGGGTGCGCCTTATACAAACATGGGCTTTATAGTCCCAAAAATAAGGTAATTATTAAGCAACTCATCAATCAGATTATGTCATTCAATCACAAGTCAATGTCGGTCATTTCATAAAGGAAAGTTTATTTTTTAACCCGAACATAAGTATTCTGAGCATGACGCTTTAACCCCCAGCCCCACATTCACGAGTTTACAGAGTTGTGGTGATGCACCTCGACCATACCAGATAGGATGATTTCTTCATTTGATAGTTCACAGTACCCAATGGCAGTGTCTAACTAAACACTAAAAGAAAAACATAAAAAGCTCAGTGGGGGAAAAAAGGAAACAGAATAAAATTAAATAGGGAAATAAAAAGATGAAAAGCTCAATGGTGGAACCAAAATGGGTTCAGAAATTAATTCAGAGGGTCAAATAAATTATAAAGACAGAAAAGTTAACAACAGGGCACTTTGAACGAAAGAAAGGAACTAAAACTGTTTGTGCCGACAGGAGTAGTATATTATGTTTCTGTAAACATTTCTTTTTTAATGACAGGGCCCAATCCATAGGGGAAACTGAAAAGCACATCAAAGTTTACTGTCGGAAATTGACTGATCAAAATATATTACTGAGCTTGTGATCTTGTCACAATAATCTCATACATTAAATTTGCATGTATCCTGATGTCATCAAAAATACAAAATAAAAAGAAGCAAAGTGAGATTTGGTCATGTTTTATACTGTCAGTCATCACAAATTGATTATTTATAAGCACAAGTCATAGGTCCTGGAATAGAAATTATGTTCATGTTTTACGAACTAATAGCATATTGAGAATGAATTGGCTATTACACTATTTAATTTACTATACAGGGATTATTCTTCTTCCCGTCAATCGGCCAACTTCATCAGGTTGAAGATAATCACCAGTATTAAAAAAAAGAGAAAATGAAGGTCATCACACGACACCGAGACAGCAAGAAAAATAAAGGAATAAATAATGTCATGTAACAAGATGGATCCCTGAAGACTTCATTCAAACCCATATAAAAAAACAAAAACTACCTCAACAGATTTTAGCCAAATTAACCCTTTCAATCGCCACTGTCGCCTCTTGGCACCACAATGATTTAACACCCATGTCACTGAAAGGCATCAAATGAGGGTCTCTCATTAAATGGGATAGGCCCTATTTTTAGCATATCACGAGGAATCCCCAATATTGCAGACAGAATCCATTCTCTACCCAGGTAAGCTTAATGGAAATTTTTAGCTGAAAAATGGCTGGCTTTGAAAGGGTTAAACTTAAAGTAGAACTAGAAGTCAATTTTCAGTCAAGCAGTTTGTTGTACTGATTACAGTATTAGAAGCCGCATAACAGTGGCAGGGTGGACTTACTTTGGGTGCAATTTTCTATTTCTCAGTATGCGTGAAGAAAACATTTCAGGGACTACACCACTAACAAAGAAAGAACGCAGCTTATGTTGCATGGTCTTCCAGAGATCCTCATCAATACTGATACGTTCAATGTGGATGTCGGAGACAGTCCATACCACAAAATCGCACCACTTCCTGCCTGTGATGCCCATTTGCCCCTGTACTTGGTAAAAATAAGGGTGGGAGGTTTTCAGCTTCACCTCTTCCCCCTTAAGAGCACAGCAAAAGCTCTTGTCTGCACAAGCTTCCTGGATGGACCGAGTGGACCATGTGTATGGGCACTTCACCTCCACAAGACCCAGAGGAGGTACACAATCGGGACAATGAACCAGTCCGTCCGGACTGGTTGCCAAGAATGGGAGATCATGATCAACAACAAGGCCACAGTCAGCAACAGACAAGTGTGGATGAGATGTTGCCATTCTATTGAAGTACTGGCGCCTCGCTGCTGCTTCATGGTTCTTCCCCCACTTGGTAGCAGCGGTCTGGAAAGGGCGACAATATCCCATGATGCTTTTCACCAGATTGTCAGGCTCTGTGTCTGCTTTTCTGCACATCACTGCACCAAACTGTGAGCTGGTCACCCGACCAGATCGTGCATTGTGCCAAGCAACGCATTTAGCCTGCCCTCTTGTGCAAGCCTCAATCTCCTTGATTTCACTTTCCGACATCTTCAATGACTTCACATAGTCTTCAAACTGCACCAAGCATTTCTCATTCTTCAAATCCACATGATCTGCAAAGTTCAGTTTAACAGGAGGAAGTTCCACTTCAAAGTCCCTCTTTGCCTGTTCTTTGTTGCTGGTAAAGCTCACTAATGAACAGTGTGGGTTTGATGCTTGCAATCTGCTGCTCAATCTTGTGAGGTTTAACACAACTTTGGGGGAAGGCTGCACATCTGACTTTGGGCGACGAAGAGGCCTATCAGCAACTTTTTTGGGGGATAGGATCCGTTTTCTTGGAATCAGCCATGCGCATCGCTGTGACGTTGAAGAAAGGAGGCCCCTTTCTCTCTTCTCTGTCATGTCAACCAGCATATACAGCACAGCTGCAATATGGTTGCATGATTCTCCATCCCTGAAACAAAAAAAGCAAATGCGGTTCAGTTAACATTTGACGATGTAAAAATACCATATTTTTCACTAATAAGTAAGGCGCATGCGCACCCCCACAATTTTACACAACATTCAGATTTTGTTATATTTTCGTACTATTTTACTATTTTTAGTATGCAGAATGATTATAATATAAGGTGCAGGTTCTCAGTCTGGAGAAAAAACAATATCGCCTTATGATCGAAAAGTGATAGGACAAACTGTCCTGAGATGAGATAAATCAATAGGACAATACCCTGGCTCGTCAAGAAATCAATAGGACAAAGCGTGCCACTGGCAATGCAGTGTTAACAAAAATAATCCGACATTTTCAATTTTAATAGGTCAATGGCCTAATAAGAAAATGTACTGGACTTCCACCCCTCCCCCACTGCTTAAAATTTATTATAAGACTAAGAGTACATAAAACACCAGCATAGGCGTCAAATAGTAATAACATTAACACATTGTTTTTGGCCTGCAATATATTTATATTGAAATAAGCAATATTATTATAAAATAAATAATAAAAAATGTTTAAACATGGCATTCACAACAGTTTACTTTGATGGATTTACTTAGTTAAATAATGGATAGAAAGAAGATTTTTCAAGTGACAAATCTCAATATTATAGCATTAAACTAAAGATATGAAAAAAGTACAATAAACGGTGGTGTTCCTCAAGGTAATGTTATAGGTCTTATTCTTTTTATTTATTTTATAAATGACGAGCAGGTACCCATCACCGCTTCTATCACCTATCACCACTGTAAACAAATATCAGCCCAACCCTCCAGAACAGTAGTCGCTTTCTCTGGTATGTGAAAGTCATAGACAGACACAACTGACTAGCATACACATTTAGTGATTTACACCCTCAGTGATCATGATAAATTGTTTGTTTACTTCCTCTTCGATCGCTCAGTTTCCTGTCAATTATGAGTGCAGATGTGTCATGCTGCCATTATGCACCTAACTAAGAAATAGTTAGGCCCAGCAAGTCCGACTTCGGCTGGAGGAAATGTTTTTGAAAATGAAAGTGTTTCTTGAAAGAAGGCAGGAGAATGGACCGGTGAGGCAGAAAGATTGTAGATGACACTATTGACAGTGAGTAAAAGGGAGTTAAATAAGTAATTTTGTACACACACACAACAAATTTTATGTCATGTAAAATTAAGATGTAAGAGGAAATACCTCTGAGTTTGACATGCTTACCCTGCAGTGCATGTGCAGTCTGCTGAATGAATATGCCCAGTGTGTTTACTGAGGCATATCCAAGTCTGGTAGTCTGGAGATTTCTTTGGATCCTTTCCAGGTAAGGATGGCATGACGGAGGCTTTCACAAAGCCATGATCAACCGCATCTTTGACTCTGTGGAAATAAGCTGAATGGACATGTATGGCCCTCGTCAAACATCGTTTTGGCTTTCAGCTGTCTCTGAGCACCCATCCTTTGGTTGTCTGTTGTACGGTGGTGGCTGATGACCAGATAATTGTAAACATCTTTGTCAGTAACGGCAGGACAGTCCACCAGCTCTTGCCACTCTGACAAAGTCGTGGGATTAGGCAATTGATAGCCAGTTGGCGTCCCCAAGCGGTTGAATTTTCTTGCAAGTGACTGGCTTGCGTCGGTTTCTGCCCCCAAGTTGGGTGTGAGGTTCAATTCCACGCAACCCTCCGCGCGTGCCACAAGTTGCGCTTTCTTTCCAATTAAACTTTGGCCTCGAGCTCTCAAAAAGTCCTTCAAAGCTGGAATTGTCAGCTTCTGAAAATGATTTCTTTCGCTCTCCATCTTCCCTGCTCAGACGATCGCCACCGGAAGTAAACATGCAAAGGGACTGAATCCGCGAGGCACAAAAATCAAGGGAAGTAACAACCCCACCTAAAACGGCTAATTATAGTGTTAGTTGAAGATGAGTAGATATGATCTATAAGCGTTTGGGCGGTGGCACTGACTCTTGTCGGTTTATCAATTAGTTGTGAAAGATTGAAGGATTCATACGTTTCTAGCCACGTTTTGTGCGGTTTTAGTAAATCAATATTAAAATCGCCCAAAAGCAGAGTTTCATAACTAAAGGATGACGCTTCTTCCATCATTAAAGTGAACCTATCAATCCAGTCAGAGCGTTCAGCAGGATTTCTATAGATGAAGCTTATGAAAACTGGTTTTGATTGTTTGAATAGTAATTCAATCCATATGGATTCTACGCCATGGTTTACAAGAGATGAAATTTCCTTGAAATGCAAACTTTCATGGATGTAAACAATTAAACCAGTTTCTTTAGTTTTAGTTGGGTCTTTACGAATGAAATGATAACCTGGTATATTCAATTCGGAGTCAGAAATTTGATTTGATAATCTTGTCTCAGCAAAACCAAATATATGAAAGTTTTTGCCGTTATTAAATAAAATATCAGATACATCACTAACTTTATTTAGTAGGTGATTAATGTTAAGAAAACCTACTCTAAGGCCATCCGCTGACGGCCAGTTATCAAGAGTACGCGTGCTAGACATATTACAAGGTGAGAAACAATCCTTTAACACAATAGACTATAAAACAAAATATCATTCACAAAAATGCAACAATTATAAACAGAGACTGCAAATGCAAATCGAATGCAAATAAATAAAACTGAAGAAACAAATATGCCAAGCAAAAGGGGAATAACTTGAAAACTAGCAGTATAATTATTTCAATTTCTAATTTAAACACAGACGATGGGTACCGAGATTTTGATCTAAAATCAGTCACATTTACATTGGTCCTGCGTTATATTGTGGCACACCAAAGGGCTTGCATCCGTACACACACACACACACACACGAACACACACACATGCACGCACGAACACACACACACACATGCACGCACGAACACACACACACACGCGCATGTATGTGCACGCGCACACGCACTCCTATATATATATATACACACACACGCATGTGCGTGCGCATGCGCAATACGTATACATATAGGCAAAATGCAAACAGGCATGAAGAGCATACATATAGGGTCTAACTAATTTGAACATGCTAGTAACTTATGCCCTTGACCACACACTTTATCAATGCTTAAAGTTAAATTTTAACAAATTATCTATTACATCAAGCATAAATAATCATATTACAAACAAAGAATGGAATACATTGATATGGTGACAAAGTGGCAAGAGAGAGAGAGAGAGAGAGAGAGAGAGAGAGAGAGAGAGGCGGGCAGACTGGCAAGCACCCAGCTAACACGCTGGAAGGGATAGAGCTGTGCACAGTAACCATACTTCAATTTGATTGGCTGCTATTTTCGTCACTTGCAAAGGTTAAACTTTGTTGTGCCCCACACCTAAACATTCTCACTGCTACTCAGTACAAACAACGTTTTGCTTTTCTCGGGTAAGGGATAGGGTTAGCACAAGGTTAGGGTTGGGTTAGAGTCAGTTTCCATGAAACAACGTAAATGACTGAAAATGGCCGCTTGCCGTCATCCAATCAATGATGTATGGTTACTGCGCAAAGACGCATGTCGCTGGGAGCGGGCCCAAAGAGGGTTAAAAATAGAAATGCAATACAATCTTTGTCGGGCCTACTTCCTTTTTAAGCGGCTAAAGGTGTGGGAGTTATGTTTTGCTTGCTGATTTAATTGATCATTACGTTGTCAGTACTTTAAAGTGTGTTGCAAATGTTGTTTTTGTTGATTAAGTGCGTTTTCTTTTAGTTTTCTTTTGTCATCATGTAGACGACATAGTAGCCTATGTTTTGCATTTTGTAGTTTCCCTTTGTTGCAGTTGCAATAAATGAAATGTGGCATCATATTTTTGTTGTGTGCAACAAAGAGAGAGTGCGTGTGGGTTGTATGTTGTATCCCAGTGTTATTAATTTCTTAAACATTAACGTATGTTATTTTTAAAATGTGTCTTTGGTAATGTTTGTATAGCGCACCAAGCGGGCTTAATTCATGCCTTCACATCCTTTACACGGTAGGCCCGATATAGGGTACCAAGCGGCTTCGTGCCATTACACAGTAGGCACAGTAGGCCATATATACCGCCATCTTAGTCAGTAACTTTGTTTGAAAAATGCCAGATCGATGCTGTTTACACACAAATTAAGGACTAAGATGGCGACACTTCCGTTGGAAGGGTCGAGATGCGCACGCAAGTGGGGGGGGGGGGGGGGGGGGGGGGGGGGGGGGGAGCCATAGGGTACCAATTAGTGGCTTCATGCCGCAGAGGTTGTCAGTGTCCTTTGGCAGCAATGTCTCCTCATCAGTGACCCTAAAATTTGGCGTCCCTAGTCTGGGCTCCGTTTTAGTTCTTTATATCGGGCTCAAACGTGATAAAATACCAGTTAACAACTTAAGTGGACTTTCTTATTCCCAAAACGTGATAAAATACCAGTTAACTACATAAGTGGACTTTCTTATCAATTTCCGCTTCCGGTCAGTTAACTGCTTAAGCGGCATTTTATCGGAATGAAACCCAACTAGGCTAGTTAACTTGTTTTTGTAACACGAAATCCCATTGGATACTGCAGATCAGCAATCTTTCCCCAGAAATGGCTCCAAATACGTTTTAGTAACTGAAATAATCCCCAAATAGCATCAAATAGGGGAAGACGGGGTAAAAAGCGCATGGGCGGGTAAGAAGCCCACCCCAATTATCTCATGAAATGAAGTAAATTTCAGTCTCATTTTGCCCATGAGACGAGCGTTAATGTCTAGCATTCGTCTCATGGGCAAATTTGACTGAAATTTTCTTTATTTCATGAGATAATTGGGGTGGGCTTCTTACCCGCCCATGCGCTTTTTACCCCGTCTTCCCCTAGTATAAATATATCATTGCCCGTTTCTTATGAGTTAGTGAATAGATTGTATCCGTCAGGTTGAATTTCAACAGATGGTGTTTATGTTACGTTATTTTTTTTATTTATTTATTTTTACTAGTTTGTGGTTAAAATATGGTCTCTGAAAAACGCGCTAGGTTGCTACTGGGACCCTTTATCCCGCCTCTAGGACCCTCTATACTGTCTGTGAAGGAATCCCTGGGACCCCTTGTTTTGTGGGACAATTGGGAGCCCTGGTAGGCTTATCTACAAAAATGGCATGCAAAAAAATATGAAAATGTAAACAGACAACAGTAGGCCCAAATGAGTGCACCAATACACAGGGCTCATGCTCTCTCTCTCTCTCTCTCTCTCTCTCTCTCTCTCTCTCTCTCTCTCTCTCTCTCTCTCTCTCTCTCTCTCTCTTCTTCTTCAGTGGTGGTGGTCAGCTTCTTTTTATAGAAGTAAATGCACACACTTTAGGGGGTGACAAAAGAAAAAGAAAAAGAATCAGAAGAGAGAAAAGAAAAGAAAAGCAAAAACAAAAATCAGCTATCACACACAGTCTAGTCTACCTGCATTTACTTGGGTCCAGTAGAAAAATATATGAACAAAATACAAATTTCCTATTTCTGGACTGGGATGGGGATACTCTCTCTCTCTCTCTCTCTCTCTCTCTCTCTCTCTCTCTCTCTCTCTCTCTCTCTCTCTCTCTCTCTCTCTCTCTCTCTCAATCAATCAATCAATCAATCAATGAAACAAAGATTCGGAGACCACACTGTCGTCGTTCACAATAACACGGGCCCAATGAAAGTCGGAAGTTCAGAACGAAAACGATCAGTCTGACATGCGCAGTGGAACTCAAACTCGCACAGGCCGAAGTTGGTTATCCATCTACTATACATCCCTGGTTGCTAGTAATCGCGGCGCGATTTTGTGGGAACTACGTCTACGGTTGTGGCTCAGCTCAAGACGAGACGCTTTCTTTGGTTCTGTTTGCTGCCAGGCAGATTGGCACGTACAAAACGATCATCAGCCATATTTGCGGAAAAGGGTCAGGGTCAATAGCACTTGACGCGGGAATCGTTAAGTAAAAAAAAAAAAACGCCGACCAATTACATTGCGTGTTACAAAACCTTCAGAAAATAATCCCTCTCAAACGGAAAAACAGTTAAGTGACTTCGAAATGTCAGTTAACTAGTTAACTTGTATAAGCGATTTCCGCTTCCGGTAAGTTAAGTACTTAACTGGAATAGTAATGCCAGTTAAATAGTTAACTGGTATTTTAGCACGTCTGAGCCCCATATCTTTGTCCATGGACACCCAGATCAGCCACTTGTGTCGTTCCGCCTACCTCGCTCTCAGGCAGATTTATCTTGTTGATCTTGTATGTTGTATTATATTTAGAATGAATCCAAATGAGTTCAAAAATATTCTTTTTATATTCATCATTTGTTGGAGTTCATTCATTGAGTTTTATTTTTAAATAAAACAAATTATAATGTATTTCCCATTTAAATTGAAGTCCTACAAGTAAAGGCTAGTTATACATATTTGTTACCCCCCCCCCCCCCCACACACACACACACAAAGCCACCAACAACCAAACACCCTAGTTTCCATTACTAATAAAAATGTTTCTCTTTTTCCATATTATTAAGATCTTCAGTTATATATAAATGTGCCTGGTTCAGGCCAAGAGGACGTAAAATCTTATATTTCATTCACTAAGAAATAAAACTCACTGCCGACAGAAGTGCATCTGTGTGTGTGTGTGTGTGTGTGTGTGTGTGTGCGTGTGCGTGTGCGTGTGTGTGTGTGTTCTATCCACCTTACAGTGATCTTAGACGACAACAAAAAAGTATGATTATGATGTATGTGTATGATGGGTAAGGGGTATGTGGGTCTGAGTATAATAATATGTGTGATTATAGGCCCTAGATGCGGCCTGTGGTGTCCGACTGACCTAATGACAAGCCATATCAACATACTCCCTATTATAGCAATCAGATTTGGGTAAAGGTAAAGGTGTCTGTGTGTGTGTGTGTGTGTGTGTGTGTGTGTGTGTGTGTGTGTGTGTGTTTTAAAGACCCACCAGATCACGTGTCAAAATCACGGGTTTCACGTGTTTTCCCTCTTATAGCGGGAAAGAAATCTTGTTTTGACCAGGTCTCCCAAATTCAAAGCGATACATCGTTTTAAAGAGCAGCCTCAATTTGAACATGGGGACATTTCTATGTGGGTCACAGCTACCCAAAAAACACACAAGGAACTTAATCGTGGCGCGTCTGTATATATTTACGAATGTTATATCGGCATGGCAACATTCAATTGGCCTAGTCTATTATTTTACAAAACGTTAAAAGATCTTTGAAGATACTTGTTCAGCAAACCAACTTTGGTTGAAATCCATCCATTTTCTTTGAAAATGCCCCCATCCCGCCTCTTACCTTTCTCAGCTCTCCCCACATTTTCATTCATTTTTTTCTTACCAAGCATTAAGTTGTATCTGATCAACTTGTTGAGCTAATTATCTGTGTTGAATAATTAATCGCAGTCATGATAAAGGCCATTATCGAGACCCCCCCCCCATCCCCCGTATGTAGTGCAGTACACACAACAGCCGCGAAGCATTTGTCACAGTCCTGGTACATGCGTTTTCCCGTCTTGCCTGTATCTTCTACTATTATTGAATGCATGTGTTTAATTATGTAAATGGATAAAAAATATAGCAAACGATAGTGGATGAAGTACTCAATCTGCAGTAAGAAAGGCAAGACTGAAAAAATGGAAAGAACCGAGAAATTGAGGAGGGGGGGGGGGGCGCATCTTTACCTTTACCCAAATCTGATTGATATAATAGGGATTATGTTAATATGGCTTGTCATTAGGTCAGTCGGACACCACGGGTCGCATCTAGGGTGCCTAGAGAATGTTTTTTTGCAAAATGTCGTTAAGATTGATCAATAGTTTAAGCCTGTGAAGTGAATTTTATTTTAAAATCATACACACAAATACGCACAGACACGTACAGCCCTCATTCCCATTCCAATGCAGTCCTGTTCTTATACAGGAGTGGGAGTACAAATAGAACCAAAACTGAAACTAGGAATTTACAACTAATAATTATGTGACTCAGTCTTATTCTTAGAAAGAATGGTTTGCGGGTTTCCCCGACTAAACTGTGCCTCAGTCTTATTCTTAGAATGAATGGTTTGCGGGTTTCCCCGCAGGTATATACGTTGTGTTATTTAAAAACAAAAAAAACAAATCCAACAATAGGGGAAGACGGGGTAAAAAGCGCATGGGCGGGTAAGAAGCCCACCCCAATTATCTCATGAAATGAAGCAAATTTCAGTCTCATTTTGCCCATGAGACGAGCGTTAATGTCTAGCATTCGTCTCATGGGCAAATTTGACTGAATTTTTCTTTATTTCATGAGATAATTGGGGTGGGCTTCTTACCCGCCCATGCGCTTTTTACCCCGTCTTCCCCTACTGACACAACACAGAACTGGAACTAACCGGTAGAGCGGTGTAGTTCTTTATCGGACAGGAAAATGACTCCCATGCCTAAAAAGACCGTCTGGAAATGTCGGTGTGGTGAAGCACACACACATATGCGCTCGCGCGCACACATGCACACATATACAGAGAGAGAGAGAGAGAGAGAGAGAGAGAGAGAGAGAGAGAGAGAGAGAGAGAGAGAGAGAGAGAGAGTATTTATATATCCTCTATGGTGGTAGAACTCAAGAAAAAGACAACGAAACAACTTTTTAAAATTAAAACATAACAAAGCTTTTCACAACTTTCAATGAACACTTCACAGTCTTTTATTGTCATCAGATATGGAATCACATACATGCATACAAATCCGTCTTGGCAATGAATACAATGATTATAACTTAAATACTCTGGGATAATACTAATGATAATATAAATACTAATAATAATATAAATAATAATAATATAAATAATAATACTATAAATAATAATAATATAAATAATAATAATAATATAAATAATAATAATAATATAAATGATAATACTATAAATAATAATAATAATAATAATAATAATAATAATAATAATAATAATAGCAATATAAATAATAACAATATAGATAATAATAATAATAATAATAATAATAATAATAGAAATAATAATAATAATAATAATAATACTATAAAATAATAATACTATAAATAATACTACTATAAATAATAACAATATAAATAATCATAATAATAATAATAACCATAATAATAATAATCATAATAATCATGATAATCATAATAATAATAATAACACGTAGGATACACAAATATCAATTTTCTAAAACAACATATTGATTGTATGAAAAACGCTTTCGACTTACGTGTGTGTGCAAAATGTGCCCAAATGTGGGTCTAAATGTCACCGATCGGCAGACAGATCTCCGTGTTAAGGGTGTGCACCCACCACACACATTTATTTTGTCCTGGACTAAGAAAAGGGGATTGAAATCCAACGATAGTGTTGAAATGACATAATGACATTTAAAAATTATAGTAAATGTCTGAAATGTTTTCTTTAATGAATTAGTAGTAATATTAGCCATGAGTTGTAACAATGAAATCCTCAGTTGCTACAACATTATAACATTGTGGCCTTGTTGTAAAATATGTGGCTAATCTGTTATAATTTATTGCTTAACTGAATTATACGTTAAAATCATACAGAAAAAAACACACTATAATAAAACTGGGCTTGTTGTTGTTGCCGCACTCTGGCTTAAAGACTCCAGGGATCAACTCAAAATCCGAAGCACTTGAACACTATGGTACATAATTTATGCACCAGCTAGGGATGAGAACATTATGTGTGTGACCGTGTTTTTTTTATGGCAGTCACACTCCGACTTCGGAGGGGAAAAAACTGGGCTAAAATTAAAGACACCGGATTTACACCTCAAATGGCTGAAGTGTGTACTGTTTTTAACTTAAAAAGAAACGAAACAGATCAAAACAGCTGTCTTTGCATAAGGCACTGTCCCTCCCCCATTGGGTGAAAAAGTAAATCATCACAATATACATAAAGTTAACGTTAACTGGTTTTGTTTCTGAGGTTCACAAATACAGACATTGGACACAGAAAAGTTTATAAACGTTTTACCTGTACCTTTTTATTTTATGTCAGTTTTAAACTCATTTTCCTTACGAAGAGATAATAAAAAATACCGATAGCTTGTAAGCATTGGTGTTTTGTGGCTTTTTTGAAATCTTTAACTTAAAGGTTGTCAGACTTGAAAGAATTTGACAAGAAAAATAATTACTGAGCTCGAGAAGCAAAGGTAAGACATAAATCAGAAAAATGTGGAATCAAAATGAACTTACTGGTAATTGAATAAAAACGTTCTAAACACACACAAATATAGTGACATTATCGAAGTTATTTGCACAAATCTGTATGGAAGAATAATTGAAATATAAAGGGTCAAAATAAAAAGCTGTATAATGTATATGGAGGTGACAGACACAGAAATGCCACGCCCTCCTTAAGGACAAAGATAAGGACACTAGAGGTGGGGGGGGGAAACCGGTTTGAACCGAAAAACCGGTGCTAAACTTTCGCGGTTCGAAAAACTTGTTCGAGTTGCTGTGAACCGGTTTTTTTAACTGCAAACTGAAAGTAAGTTTTTCTCAGAAAAACGCATTCTTTTCGAAAAACAACACCGATTATCAGCGCAGATTGGGTGTTTGTAAACCAAGAGTAGCTGTTTCTAGTTTGTGGTGGTGTATGGCTTTGACTTTGACTGAGTGTTGAGTTGAATGTGTGTGTGTGTGTGTCATAAGTCATAAGTTTCTTTAGTGTGTGTGTGTGTGCGTGTGTGTGCGTGTGCGTGTGCGTGCGCGCGCGCGTGCGTGCGTGTGTGTGAATATTCTGACAAATAAATATGTGTTTGCATAGGTTAAACTAGTGATGCGAGTACTGGTTAAAAAAAACACCGGTTCGAAGAGGGAAATCCGGTTTAAAATCGGTTCGGATTTTTTAACCGGTTCTCAACTCTATTAGGACACGTTGTAATATAATCCTCCTTACTTGTACAGCAAAACCCGGTTATAAGAAAATCGAAGGGAGATCATTTTTTGTTTTGTTTTATCCGGGTTTTCTTATATAAAGGTGCCTACAACCACTCAACTAACAAGCTTTTTTTTCTTTTTATTGTTATCAAATGCGTGCCCATTCATCTATCTTGTACTGAACTATTACCATTTACTGTCCACCCATGCAGCTTTTCATCAATCGTTTGCTTTTGTTTATGTGGATTTTCGTCCACATATTCAGTTATTTGTATTTATCTTCTTAAAGAAATGGATTGCCTGTTCTTATCTGCCATTCCTGCTGATAATAAAAGGATGGACAGTATCTCTACCACCAACACAAAAGTACAGGCACTCATATTTTTTTCTTCTGCTCAACATTTATTTTGCACAGAATACTGAAGGAAAGTATAGAATACAGGAATAAAAACAACTCATTTAGTCTTGCAATCAAGTTCATGTACTGTTTAGACTGTCTGTGACGCAACTGGTATGAGGTAAACTTTCCCTTTTTGGAACAACTTCAATTTTCTCGGAACATCCTTTCAGTTCAGGTCCAACTCACTTTTAAAGACACACTGACCCAACACGACTAAGTCCCTTTTTTCTGAGTAGCTGTGACCCAGATACAAATTCCCCCAACTTCAAATTGAGGCTGCTCTTTAAAATGTTTAGTTTCCAATTTGGGGGCATTTGCATGGGAGTCAAACCTGGTCAAAACAAGATTTTGTACCAGCTATAAGAGGGATAACACGTGGAACCCGTGATTTTGACGCGTGATTTGGTGGGCCTTTAAGAAAATGTTGTCAATGGTAATTCAATTATAAGAAAATAGAACTCGCTTATAAGAAAATGAACTGTAAATCAACTCTCTCGTATGACATAATTTTCTTACATCCAAGTTTCCATTGCGGATGGGAGAAGGACGCTGCTTGCTTATAACCGAGTTTTCTTATAAGCGAGTTTCTTATATCCGAGTTTTGATCATAGATAAGAAAAAAGAAGTTCGGCAGGGAAATCGTTTTTGCTTCATTATAAGCAAGTTTCTTATAAGCGGATTCGGCTGTATCTTTCTATATTAAGGTATGCTACTCTAGTCTCACTACGACTAACACAAAAGTACAGGCATTCATATTTCTTTTCTGCTCAGCATTTATTTGGTACAGATTACTGAAGGAAAGTATTAAATTTAAGGAACAAAAATAACTCAGTCTTGCAATCAAGTGCCTGTACTAGTTAGAGTGTCTGTGACGTACCTGCTCTGACGTAACTTTTCCTCTTTTTCTTTGTTTTGTTGGAACAACTGCATGTTTTTGGAACATCCTTTCAGTTCATGCCCTAATTAAACAAAATCGCACATAAGAACATCAAACTCGCTTATAAAATAATGAACTGCAAACCAACTCCCTTGTACGAAATCATTTTCTTATATCCGAGTTTACATCGCGGATGGGAGAACGAATTTGCTTGATTATAACCGAGTTTTCTTATGACCGGTTTTCTTATATCCGAGTTTTGATAATACATAAGAAAGAAGTACAGTAGTTCAGCCGGGGAAAATAAATTGCTTGATTATAAGCGAGTTATAAGCGGATGGGAGAACGAATTTGCTTGATTATAACCGAGTTTTCTTATGACCGGTTTTCTTATATCCGAGTTTTGATAATACATAAGAAAGAAGTACAGTAGTTCAGCCGGGGAAAATAAATTGCTTGATTATAAGCGAGTTGCTTATAACCGGGTTCGGCAGTAATCTATCCTCCTCAACTTTGTAGCACATTTTCCTGATGAGTGTTCTTTATTCCATAAACAACATTACATTAAATAAAAGAGGCAAACCGAAGTCAGAATAGATCAGTGCATTCATTATAAACCTGAATGCGGTGCAGGGCGATGCAAAGCTTCCCAGTACATTGTGATGCAGCGAGTACATGTGTGTAATTCATTGCCATAGGGCCTATTTGTGGAGAAGTCGAAAAGTGAAACCACAATCTTTATGTTTTCACCACTTATCAGTTTGTCAATCAGGGTACCAATTTCAACCATTCACTGTCCACCAGGTTATCAGTTTCCTGATTAGATTATTAAGTCTTTTTGTTGTTATTCATATTTGAATGAATGTTTTCTTATTTTCTTTTTTGACTCACCAGTGTCTGCCATTGTGTTTGTTGTTATCTATGTATTAGCTTAAAAGCCCCCCCTGGGGCCAAAGCTCAAATAAAACTGTTCCAAACTGTTCCTTAACGAAGTCACTTTTGTTGTCCAACAAATTATTCTGATAATGTTCATGTTCATGCAATGTCCCATGCATGGATCCACAACCCGACTATACTACGATGTCAGTGTTCTCTTTGATAACCCATGCCATGGAACTAAAAGGGGAGGGCAGTGGGGAAGGGTAAGACGTTCCAGCAGATTCTATCTTCATGAAATACCACAAACTAGTACATGACTTACAACTTGCCTTCTATATTTCTTTTGTAATAGTCTAGAACGTTTTGGTATTTTACAGAGATGACTGCTAGACCCAGCATTTAACTCTCGCATTGTACCTAAGGCAGGCAAGATGGCATCACAAAGCCAGATGATGAAAAATAGATACCGCACGACGGATCGCTGTCTGAGCCCTATTATGTAAGTATTGCTCTCGCATCTCGCCCACAGTTGGAGGAGCTGCTTTAAACACCCGTTTTGACCAGCGCGTCACCTCCTTCAAGTGATGGTCATCCCCCAAATTGCTGGACCAGTAGATGACGTTCGGAAAGCCTTTCACAATTTCAGGCACTTTCCACTCGTCAAAATACTCCTCCGGTGGATGCGAGTTGTTTGCTTCCACAGTGTTAGAGACATGCTGTGGTGTAACTGGTCTTCTTGCTTCATCGGGAGCCTGACATTCGGAAGTGTCATTCATTTGGTCAAATCCATTGGGTTGGTTATTGCGTGAGGTTGAGGTCTTGCTCGTGGTAATTTCTAGATCTGTGCCGTGGTTAAAGTCTGAAACGGTTTCATTGCAGCTGACTGTTGGAACGAAGCAGGGGCCTGAGCCATGGCTTATGGTATCATCCATGAAAGTGGACCTGCCTGCACTGACGATGGTCAGCACGTGGTCCAGACTTACCCTTTCCGAGCACACAGCCTGCAACACTCGCGGGTAGTGGAGGCGTTTCATCAAGGGGTGATCACAGAACTCTGGGGAAGTCACCACCACGAACGCCGCACTCTCAGCCCCTATTGACACCAACACCGATTCATCCCGCGCAGGGTTCACATCGTAGTTAGCGTCAAAGACCCGCAAGTGTTCCCGTTCAAAATGGTCTTTCAGCCTCCTTGCGATGGATGAATCATATTCCGATTCATCGCAGTATGTCAGAAAGATGTCGTATTTGGGCTGAGTTCTGCCGCTGCATGGTGCATAGGAGGGGCCACCAAGGACAAACCGCTCTTCAGTCTGCATTACAGGTCTTCCAATGGAAGCTGAATCGATTTCAGAAGCGTCCTCATGGTTTTGAGTCTGGATTAAGCCACTTGTTCCATTCTCTGCCTCAAAGCTTATTCTGGCCATGCCACCAACAACATCATCATTGTGCATTTTCACGTTGGTGGCTGCTTGTGGTGAAGATCTACAAGCCGAATCTAGACAGTCATTACTTTCTGTAGAATTCTGAAGCGTGGACCCTGCAGTCTCATTTTGAGGGTCGGCTGAAGGAGAGCCACAGTCGGCCAACGCCAATCTTTCAGTAGCACTGGAAGCTGGACACAATGGTTCATTTCGAAACAAGAACCTTCGCAGATCTGTTCCTAAGTCAGCACACACTTGCCGAAGAGAAAGGCCCGAAGAACTGTTGGAAGCCACATTGCGACTCCACCAGTTCAGTTGGCGCTGAGCGTTTCTGAGACGAAGATCAATGAGAGGTAGAGGACCCAGCTCCCTGGAGATGTGGCATGGCTCAGCGACCAGAATCACCATTCTGTCCTCGCCTATCTCCTGGCTCAACATGTGGAAGTTCACTGCCTGGAACTGCAGGCTCATTGAGCGACTGGCAACATATGAACGAGAGACGATGACCACCACACTGTGGCTGCTGCCCACAGCTCTGTCCCAGGCTGTTAGAAAGGGAGTACCCGGGAGGATATCTCTGTGACAATCAAACACCCGTCGCTGGTTCATCTCCAGAAGATCCCTGATGCGTTGTGCTACAGCTCGGTCTCTGTGATGGTAGGACAAAAACAAATCATTTTCCAATTCAAACACATTTGCTGATCTCGATTCTGATTGTCTTTGTCTGACAGGAACTTGACACATAGTATACACATGCTGGGGCTGTATAGATCCTTCGTTCAAAAGCATTCGTAGACGTTTGATTATAAAGTAATAATATAAACAGAAACCCACGGGTAGTCCAAAAATTAACAAGAACTCATACAGATTACCGAGAACATATTGTGTTCTAACTCTGTTTTTCAAATCCATTTTCTTTTCAAAGCAGTAAGTTGAATTTATTGCCGCACCACTTTGTGTGCTGCATTCGTCCAAAACACTGGCATCCATGTAGTCACCGGATTTACCAAAAACACCTGGAAAGGCGGGCACAAGTCGGGCTTTGAAGGGATATTCCGTTTCAAGAAAATCTTCTGTTTTAGTTGTGTCATTGTAGAAATACCTCCAGATGATAAAGCTGTGAAGTCCAAATATCACCCCACTTGCACAATAACCATAGAAATTGTGAAGCATGTTGGGGCTCCAACGTTTAATGTATGCTTGAACATGTTCAGGCTGCTTACCAGTTTTAATCACAGGATTCCCTTTAACCATGTTTTTGTAAATAGCAAGGAGATTAAAACAACCCGCCTCAATATTTTCTCCTTCAGTGTAAAAATGCAGAGGTACATCATCCAGTCGGTAATCTACCAGTATGTCTGGGTCGTCATCTCCTCTCGACGCATGACTGACAATAGCTTGTATGACTGCACCTGGAGCCACAGGAAAGTCCTTACGAACTTCTTTGATTCTTTGAAGACTGTAGTATGATTCCCCTACCTTTTGCTCTGGAACAGAGAACACACACGCACGCACGCACGCACGCACGCACGCACGCACGCACACGCACACGCACGCACACACACACACACACACACACACACACACACACACACACACACATTAATTTAAACCAGTTTGCTTATTTTGTCTTGTTGTTAAGCTAATTAGGAACATTCCACGGATGTTATTTCGTTAATGTTTTCATCCCTAATTCATGATACATTGTCTATCGTGTTAGCCACATTGAAACAGCATGCCAACGTAGGTCCTACACAGTGGCGTAGGAAGATGTTGAAGCAAGGGGCCAGGACTGCCAGCAAATACGACGGAGGGGGTGGGGGGGCATTAGCATGGGATGAATGAAAGCAAATATTATGTGAATTGAAAAGAGAACAGAAGAGCATGAAAAATACAACCATGTACAGGGGTGGATCATCAGTCATGGAAGGGGGGGGGGGACAAGTGCTCAGTTTGGGGAGGGGGGGGCGGGGCGGGTGGGTCCCGGGACTTGCCCCCCAGGGCGGGTGGGTCCCGGGACTTGCCCCCCAGGGCGGGTGGGTCCCGGGACTTGCCCCCCAGAAGCTGACGATAATTTGAAAGAAGCAAAGAACGCTTCTCTTGGGAGAATAAGCTGAAGGAGTACATTTCTCCCTCTTTTACTTTCCCTTTCTCTCCTTTTTAATTTATCGTTTTGAGGGGGGTGGAACCCATGTAATCCTCCCCAAATCCGTCTTTTATGTAGTACCCAAGGCCAAAGACATACATCGAGGCCTACACAACAAAGAAAAGAAAGGGAAAGGAAACATTCATCTGAGCCATCTCAACTTCATGTCACATTGTAGCAAGTCTATTATATAAGCAAGACAGAATAAAATAAGAAGTGTACTAATATAGAGTAGGTCTAGCTCAGATAATATTATTTCATAGTAAATTGGACAAATTATTGAAAATCAAACCAGGCCACAGTGTTGCCAAATATTGTGACTGAAACAAAAATCAGTTATAACTGACGATACATTTAATTTTGACAAAAACATCAATCATTATTACAGTCACCTACTAAAACAAAGCATATCGAAATCTACCAATTATCTAAAAATTCAAAATGTGTGTGCCAGTCAGTCCTGTCTGACTAGCCATGACTTTCAGATAGCAAAGGAGCCAACTACTATTCTGGAGGACTGGGCATAGTGTTAACAGTGAAGAGGCCTTGCCCAAATGTATCCACTTTCCTGGCCAAAGAGATTTTAAACAGCCGGGGTTGGGGAAGGTCCCCAAAGGCCAAATAATCCCCTTTGGGGCAGCACTAGTAAGAGCCGGAACAAAATTAATGCCTCCTAGTTTGGGATTCACTGTCAGTCACAAAAGATTAACATGCAGCATAGAATACGGATCCAAGGTCAACCTACCTTTAAGGACAACGAATGGACCAGTGAAATGGGCTGATGAACGCTTCCAATTTAAATAGCATTAATTCACATTAACAACTTAACTTAAGGAAGGAGTTTGTGTGTTTTGTCTGTACATGCCTCCCCCACCCTTCTCTAGGGGTGGGGGGTGGGGGGTGTCTTCTTACGCCACTGCTACATAACTTAAATGAAATATGAGTAAATGGGATACAAAATAAACCTGAGCAAGTAGGAGCAAGTGAATTTATTGAACATTTTCAATCTCAATGAGACAAATACTAACACAACCTACTTAAATTGTGCCCCCCCTGTAGATTGTCATTTCATCAGTAAATGTTTCGATTAGAG
>JAGGCT020004249.1:0-17500 GCA_017654935.2 Phymorhynchus buccinoides | reverse complement strand
TAATGCACCAACATGTTCTACATGTTGTATTACACCCAGACACAAAATGTTAAGTGATTCCATGCATGGTTCACGAAAATGGTAAACGGAGACATGTCTGCCGCTCAGCAACACTTAATTAAACCCCACAGGCCATAATTTATGCTGCAACGTCTTCTACTCACAAAATTTGAAGTGATTCCATGCAGTACTTCACGAGATATAAGCAAAGATATTCTAAAAGTGTAAGATGGATTACTTAAAAGCTCGGCGAACCGGCCTGATAGAGTTATCGTTAGTGGGGACGTGTACACTATTCACAGTGGAGGCTATCCAAAAACTCGGACTGGAACTTGAACGGAGAATTCAACTGGCCTATCGATGTGTAAAATGTGTCACGTTTCAAAGGGACATAACCAGTGCTTCTGTCCTCACTACTCATACATGCAGTGTATAGGGAAAAGAGACCGGATGTTTATCTTCCCCTGTACATTCTTTGATATAAGAGGGTGAAGAAAAATAGAAACACGTCTGCCGCTCGGCGACAATCGACATTCAGGGGGCATAATGTATGTACTAATCTTAGTACTACACCATCACACAAAATGTGGAAGGATTCTTTCGTCTAGTTCACGAGATACAGTTCAGACATGAAATATAGCACAGAGAAGGAAATTTCGGCTTTCAAGGTGAAACTTAAAGGTCAAGGTCAGCACGCCAATAATATATGCTCTGATGTCTTCAACTCTAGGTGATACACCACCGCACAAAACCTAAAGCGCTTCTGTCAAGCAAAAATGTGGACAATACGGATTAAAACACAACTTTAAGACACCAAACACTTTCACGGCCTAACAATCTCCTTGACCCTGACCTTGACCTTAATTGGTACCCCATCATCAGAATTGCCATATGCCAATACACCTACATGCCAAGTTTGAAGACTCTAAATATGACGGTGTAGAAGTTAAGGCCCCTTAAACATTTTCGGTTTTCAAGGTCATACGTCAAGGTCAAGGTCATGACAGCATATTTTTGCTCGGATGCCTGACAAACCACCACATAAAATTTGAAGCGATTCTGTTAAGCGGTTAGGGAGATATCCTTGGGATGTTCATGTGATTTCATACCTACTAAAGCCTGGGCATAAGTCTGTGTCAGACCAATTGACATAAGCTGGAACACCAAGGCTACATCAAACTTTTGTTACCCCGGTATGTTTTGCATAGTTATGCGGGGATTGTCTTTAGCCATGACAAGCTCATGGCATAAAATCATCAGTCCAAAATCATCCGAAGTCGGAGTGTGGCTGCCAACGTGGCTGGGTAATCAAAAACGGTCACACACGTAGGGGAAGACGGGGTAAAAAGCCCATGGGCGGGTAAAAAGCCCATGCCAATTATCTCATGAAATAAAGAAAGTTTCAGTCACATTTTGCCCATGAGACGAGTGTGATGTTTAGCATTCGTCTCATGGGCAAATTTGACTGAAATTGGCTTTATTTCATGAGATAATTGGCATGGGCTTCTTACCCGCCCATGGGCTTTTTACTCCGTCTTCCCCTACTGTTCTCATTCCTAGCTGGTGCATATGTTATACCATAGTGTTCAAATGCTTCGGCTGCTGGGATGATCCCTGGAGTCTTTTAAGCCAGAGGTAAGACAACAACAACAACAATAACATACCTACTGAACACACTGGCTCATATGTGCTACAGCCAAGGGGATTTGTTGGACTCTGTGGGGACCTCTCCACCCACTGTCAGCTGTCATGCAATCTACTTGGTCGAGAGTGGGGATGATCCCTGGTCAAGAAATCTTCACTGTAAACAAATTCCAGCCAAGCCATCTGGAATCTATTGAATAGCTGCTGCCTCCATTACTGCCTGGGAAGTCATATTTGAATATATGACTGACTAGCACGCGCACGCGCGCGCGCGCGCACGCACGCACGCACGCACCCACGCACACGCGCACACGCACGCACGCACACACGCACACGCACACACACACACACATACACACATACACACACACACACACACACACACACACACACACACACACACACACACTTTTCCTTGTGTACCTTGATTTTGGTTTTATGTACCTTTTGCTTCGTTCAAATGCATAGATATTTTGTTTTCTGTTGCCCTTGTATCATGAGACCACGATGTAATTTATCTTGTTGAGTAAAAAGTAATTTTGACATTGGCTTTGGCTTTGACTTTGGCTCACACACACACACACACACACACACACACGCGCGCGCGCGCGCGCGCACGCACACACACACACACTCACACACATCGAATTCATTCCCGTCAAAACTTCAACAAGCTTGCAAGAGAGAAAAGGGGAAGGTGAAAACGCATGCATTTCGTGCAGCACGTGTGGATTTGGGGCCAATCAAATTTGAGAGTGTGAATTCACCCAATTGTGTCATTCTTGAAGAAGTGGCCATTTTTGAACTCGACCGGACCGAGAGCAGTCGCTTCTGTCATTCTCTCTTGACATCGATCAGTCCGACTTCGGCTCCTAATAATTATTCTAAAAGGTGAGTGGCATTTTATTTAGCAAGAAAATGTTAATTTACACAGCAATAATTATGTATTAATACAATTATTGTCGTTGCCCGTTTTATTATTGTTTTCCCGTGAACGAAGCAGGCTCGGCAAGTTTTGAAATAGGCGAAAGGTGAATTGAAAGTTTCAAAGTGGGGTCGTGTAGTTTTGTAGGTTGTTTTTTTAACACGCATTGTTCATTCCACTCACAAAGTGTCCGTGACTATGCTGTTGAGTTCACGGTACTGTCAATAGAAAGTGAATAAAAAAAATATTCAGGTGAAATTGAAAGTTTCAAAGTGGGGTCGTGTAGTTTTGTAGGTTTTTTTTTATTAACACGCATTGTTCATTCCACTCACAAAGTGTCCGTGACAATGCTGTTGAGTTTATAGAAAGTGAATTAAAAAAATATTCAGGTGAAAAAAGGTTTGGACAGTTTGGGTACAATACGCAATAGACCAGGGTGGAGTTTCTCTAGATAACGGTCGCCGCGCGAATAACGCTTACGCCAAACGGGGCCTAAGAAACACTTTAGAAAACGTTTGCGGAAGAAATTACAAGCTCTTGTCTGATTGGTCAAAAAAAAATTATTTTAAACCAAACTTTAATGGACCAATCAACAACAAGAAACGTATTCACCCCTACTAGTTCCGGATAGTTCGCCGCTTGCTCGGTGTTTGGCAAGAACAAAACGCTACGCGAACTATCGGCAAACGAAGGGAATTTCTTAGACCGTTTTTGCCGATTTGCTCTCAGGCTACGTAACGTTCTTTTTCTGCCAATGATGTTCACCTGCCGTAATCGGCCAATAACTGACATTTATTGGGATTCAAAGAAAAATCGCTGCGCGGGAAAAAGACAAGAACAAAAAGAGCCTAGACAGATAAGAGAGCATGTAGGGCCATTAGGCACCCCCAGCTAGTCCGAGAACACCTGGCCCCCCACACGAGGAAGAAATCAAAAGACATACATGCATTTCGAACATCTGTTCAACGTTCGGGTCAGACATACACGTGTGCAAGTCTAACCTTTAACATAGGGCACCGGTATCCCTATCAAGTACCCATGAAACTCAATGGCTGATACATGTTGCAAAGTGAGGCTGGGAGGTGTGATGGGATGAGTACATAAGGAACTGGGTCACGCATGTGCTTGCTAAGTAATTTGTAATTACAGGTATCTCAATTATTACAATATTGTCAAGTTATCTCGACAATTTGAAAACATCGCGACTTTCTCCTGTATTGCTCTACCTCCAGGATCGTCTCACTATCTTTATAGATATTAATGTCCCACATTTACCTGTTCCAGGCCGGAGGACGTTAAACAGACGTTCTTAATGTTTGCTAAAAGCGTTAACTAAGACGTTTTAGGTAGCTATGTCTGTGTAGCATTACATGTGCGTGTTTGGTTCTGCTATCTGTATTTTTGTGTGATATTCACAATAAAAAGAATCGTATTGCTCGCATGTAGCCACGTTATTTATAGATTTGTAGTTGGATTTCAGCTCTGTACGGCTCTCCCAGTTATGTGCCGTCTTCATTGTCCATTCCCTGGTCTGCAAACCCCTACTGGAGAGAGGTCTGTGTTCTCTGGAACCGGCCAGGGGGAAAGGCCGGCTCTCCGTCTTAAAAAGTCAACGAAAACGACGATCCATCGACGTTTTCCCATGGCTGAGCTACTCGTCTGGATATGAAGGTAGGTCTATATTGACACCATCTTGTATGAACAATTATAGTTTTGCTTCTTGGCCTTCCTGTTCTACAAAAACAGAAGTATATTCAGCAAAACAAGGGTCGGCACATGTGCGCGCGCACGTATGTGTGTGTGTGCGCGCTTGCGCATGTTTGTATACTTCCTTGTGCGTGTACTTCCTTGTCTGTATCAGTGTTTACATGCGTGTGTATGTGCACTTGCATGTGCACGAGTGCGTCTATCTGCACAATGTGTACTTTTAATTAAAATGTTTGATCTCTCAGCATGTAGCCTGTGGTTGTATTATAATACATGAGTTTAGTTTCTTTTTTTTAATTGCAGCAGTTCAAGCTTGTTGGCACTGTCTTCGTCGTAGAAACCCTGCCCTAAAGAATTCCACCATCTGCAGAGACGCATGCTTATTCTACAACCTACCACTACAGAAAGCTGAGCTCTACATCCGCAAACAGTCATCGACACCGGCAACAATGTGGATGGCAATGAAGGCTGTTTCTCTGGATGTAAAGGTAGGCCTATAATTATCAGTGTTATTTTATCCTGTAAAAGTTCTTGTACAGTTTTTACATCATTGTACGGCCATACACGAATAACATGTATTGCCAAAAAGAACAGTGTTGGACCGTAAAGCGTGATTAAAGCGCTTCTACACCCACCCAGTTTACATAGGAAGCTTTTATGCTGGGGAGGGGGAATTAGTGTGAAGCCGCTAAGCCCATATTCACGCTTTCGTACTTGGGACTATACTCTCTCTCTCTCTCTCTCTCTCTCTCTCTCTCTCTCTCTCTCTCTCTCTCTCTCTCTCTCTCTCTCTCTCTCTCTCTCTCTCTCTCTCTCTCTCTCTCTCTCTCTCTCTCTCTCTCTCTCTCTCTCTCTCTCTCTCTCTCTCTCTCTCTCTCTCTCTGTGTGTGAAAAATGGAGCGTAGGTGGAGGTTAACTGCGGGAAAGGGGGAGGGGGGACTACCAGACTTTTAGATTAAGCAGTACGCTATAATTTTGTTATTACCATATCAATTTGTCTTGGATCAAGAGGCACAAATAAGAAAGTTGCTAAGAAAAGCGCGCAGGCAGGCAGACTGCATCAGTGCAGGGTCAGCTGTGTGTATCCAGGGCGTGCATTCAGGAGTGCGTTCTAGTCAACACAGGTATTAATATGTATGATAGGATAAACGGCCAATCGTTTTGGGAGTTTAGTCTAATTTGCATACTACTACCCGTTTTGAACACACATGATTATACGCCCAGTAATGTTAGGTAGGTAGGTAGGTGTAGGGCTATGCATAGGCCTCTCGGCCCTTATTACGCCCCTTCTCGATGAATTTGACTTGACAAAATTTATTTAGTGGTTTGCATCTCTTAAATCAAAAACTAATAAAAAGATAAATCTTTAAGAGAATGGCTTTTTTATATATTATATATTATTATTCATCAAAACATTTAAATGTTATCAAATTTGGGTTTTCGTCCAAAAGATTTTTGTATTCATTAATGCTAGGTCCCCTGATAGGCTGTGGGTTGATTCGCCATGTTGGATGTGTTTTGGTATTTGTAACGTGAATGAAAGAATGATAGTCGTGTTTAAAAAGAAAACGGTTAAGCAGCATGCTATAATTTATGTGCAGTGCAATGATTCGTAGATTATATTTATATGTGAAAAAACGTGGGTTTTCAAAACATTAGAAGTGCACATGTTCGCATGCATTAAGAACAGCATTTTGTGCAGGCGATTAAACGGTTATTGTTTAGTAACGACCTGTGAAGTTCTAAGCCTTGTTGTTTACTTTCTGTTGCAGGCTTCAGCATAATTAGTTTCTCCAGATCCTTCCCAGTTAATGACCATTTGCTAATCTTGTGCAAATGATGGTGAAGTCCAGCTAAAGAATAACTTGGACATGGCGAATCAACCCACAGCCTATCGGGGGACCTGAACTGCACGATGACATTGGAAACAGCCAGTGTCTTCTTTCTATCTGAACTACACGATGACATTGGAAACAGCCAGTCTTCTTTCTACCTGAATTACACGATGACATTGGAAACCAGGTGGGTAGTTTTGACATGCGTATCCAGAGGCGGTGTGTGTGTGTGTGTGTGTGTGTGTGTGTGTGTGTGTGTGGGTGTGGGGTGTGTGTGTGTGTGTTTGGTGCGCGCGCGCGCGCGCGCGCGCGCGTGTGTGTGTGTGTGTGTGTGTGTGTGTGGACTCCTATTTAATAAAAAAAAAAAGGGGAAATCCATGACGTCATGTAATTTTATGCCAGTTTTAACTTTCTCCCTGGAGAGGCCGCCTTTATTTTTCCAAATTACTGTCAGCCCGCAAGCCCCCCCAGACCAAGCCATTGGAACCACTCCCTCTGGGCTGACTGATTCGCCCCTGATGTTGCTTTGATTCTCTCTGGCTTCCCAAATTTTTAAACTGAGCAACAAAATATGGGGATGCATTGCCAAATCATGGACTTTTGAAATGCATTAATCATAGTTTGTTGGGAACAGTTAAAGAATGTGTACAATGTTTTAACTTTGTTTATGCATTGCCTTTGAATATGGACTCGCTTCCAATAAAGTGTGTTGAATGCATTTCTCAAGTCCATGTTTTGGCAAGCATCCCTATATTGTTTTTGCTGCCTCGCCTTGTGGGCAATACAGTAGCGTTGCTCCCACGCCCCCGCTCATTCCGAGTCCGAACTTGCAGCCACACCCGAGTTTGTCAGGTCGCGGAATCCGAAATGAGCAGTCAAGGGGAGCGAATCTGTTAGGCCATCAGGAGAAAACCACAAGAGCAGAAACTGCACTGTTGCCGGCCGAGTCACTAAGGTGGAGTTCCGTGGAACCTGTTCTAGTTATCACAGGACACCACCTAATAAGCTCCTACTGATGACATTGTCTTAGTCATGGAGCCAGCGTGAGTTCCTCCTCAATGGACGCCACAACGCCTGTCCATCGACAGAAATCGGAATTTTCTTATCCCCATGACTTTGACCCGAACGCACCTAAACTGGATTGGTAATCAGTCGAAATGTCGCCATGAGAGCAGGGCATGCAAGGCCACAAGGTTTAGACAATTTTTCTTTTCGACGATTGATGGAGATGAGGGGGGTGACAAATGATGATGATGATGATATAGACTACATGACAGGGTTGTATTATACGTTTCCTTTCATCATGATATTCCGGTGTTAACCAGGCCCGAGAACTACAGACACCTGCAGTGTTGGTCTTGAAATTAGAGCAACACTCTCAGAATCGCATCCGTTAAAGCGGATGAAGCTCGACTGTGTGGTTTCGGACTTCCCACTGAGCCCATAACCTCTCGCTGTAAGAGTCGCTACAGGATAAAAAAAACAACCAACCACCATCGCCTCTGCTGGGATTCGAACCTTAGACTAACCAGTCACTAGTCCGTGACACTCCCACTAGGCTACGGTGGCTAGTAACATCCCCATATATGTTATTGCTCAGTTAAAAAACCAAAACCAATTAGGACTCCTAAGAGCAGCAAATTGAGGTGCATGGCAAAACTACATCTGGTCATAACCTGTCCTCAATTTCGTGCCTAATTAGGCCTACAGTATGATGTACATACAGAAATCAACAAAAGTTAAGAATCACTTCTTCAAAAGGGTGCAGAACAAAAATGGTAAAATCAAATCATTGTGATATTGTACTTATCCGTTCATATACCTGTACACCTGAACCTAAATATTCTTTGCATTCGTGGTTTTAAGTTCTGAAGCAATAGCTCAACAAATAAAGCAACCCTTAGTTAAAGATCACAAAACGCGGCCACTCAAAAACGTGTCGAAATTGGATGTGCCCACCCAAGCAGCAGTAACTGTACACAGCCGCTCCTCAGGGATTTCTGGACACTTTAGGGGTTCATGACTGATGAGACATCATTTCATTTGTATGCCTTGCCTACAACATTTAGCATACCCAATTTTAACGTTTTGAATACCCACTCTTTCGTGATTGTCACATTGTGGGTGTGGGGCTGTTTGTTAAGCTTTTGTATCGAGTCATTGCACGAATGCAATGAAACGTTTGATGATGCTACACATGCTTGAAATAGGCATTTTCAAATTTGAAATTTGGATGAGCCGTCTTTGTTTTATACGCTTATAAAATATGTGGTCCTTAACTTTTGTTGACATCTGTAGATCAGGTATGCTTTACCCTGTGTGTGTGTGTGTGTGTGTAGTGTGTGTGCGTGCGTGCGTGTTGTGTGCGTGCGCGTGTGCGTGCGTGCGTGCGTGCGTGTGTGTGTGTGCGTGCGCGCGCGCGCGTGTGTGTGTGTGTACATGTGTGTGTGTGTGTGTGTGTGTTGAAAACTACTGAGTGGATTTCGACCAAAATTAGTATTGTGAAAGTGTCACCAGCAAAATGTTGGTTAGATCAAGAAAAGTGGTTTAGTCATTCTGATAGACTTGTTAATCTGCAGCTAAAAAAGCAAATTAGCTTCCGTAATTACCGAAGATATTGACCGAGTGCTAAATCCAGTGATGACCAAGAGGAGGAGATAGTAGACTTTGGTCATTTTAAACAATTCCCAGAACAAGGTCATTTATCACATTGTTTTATTACATTGTTCCATTTTAACATTACGATTTTCAATTTGGAGTTTTCAGTAGTGTTTGCATTGATACCTTTCACTCATCTTCACGATTTTTATATCGCCACCACACATGAACCACCATCACCACCACCACCACCGCCCTCGTCATAGCTCTGGCCTATATTCAAATTGTTCGGCTTGTAGGCCTACTTTGTGTGTGCAGATAGTGTTCCATACCTTGGCGCTTGAAAAGTTTTCATCACTAAGACGGAAGACATCTCGTCAGGACAAAAGGTTTCACGACTGAACTGAAGCAAAAGTTCGCCAACCCTGAAAGGAACTATCAACAATACAATATGAAATTCAAGAAATTGGAAACATTCGTCAACAAGAAAACAACAATCAACGAAAAAGGGAATTCTTCAACGAAAGAGAAAACCATCCAAAAGACAGAAAAGAATCAAAAGTTTGTTTGTGTGTGCAGCACATACACCGAGGCTAAATTGACAGAAAGATATTGATGTTGGTTGATGTGTTTTTGGAATAATTTGACCCGCGAACCTGGAAAGACTTCAAGAAAAAAGAATCTTCATCAACAGGAAAAACATTCAGTGAAAAGAATGTTCACCAGCAGAGAAAATTCTTCAATTTTAACAAAACACGTCGTCACCATTAAGACGAAAGACAATTATTTAACAAGACAAAGAAATCCATTAATATTATTTTTCAACGGAAAGTGATTATTCATCAACGAAAAGGAATATTCTTTCGCAAAATAATATATTGTATCATTAACGAGAGAGTAAATATCTAACCAGGGAAAAAACTCAACCAAAATTATTCTTCATCAACGAGAAATAGAAAACGTCTTCATCATATATGACAAAAAGGATAATTCTTCATTGAGAGGTAACGAAGAAATTTCATTTAAAAAGACGTTGATACGAATAACAATTGTTAATCAACGCAGTTGAAAGAAAATATACCGCCAACAGGAAGAAAACGTTTTTCCAAAATAATTTTCAGCATCGGAAAAGCTTTTTTCAGCATCGAAAAAAACTTCTTCATCCAGAAAACACAAATTCAAGACTTGAAAAAAATGTTCATCAAGGAGATTAAAGAAACTTCTTTATCAGCAGGAAATAAATGTTTCATCAAAAAGGAACACAAATTATTAAGACAATAAAAATAATCACCACAAACAAAAACAAATGTCCCCAAAATGAACAGGAATCGCCAAGAAGTAATTTGATTTGCAGAACGAAACAAAATCGTCTTGAGAAACATTCTTACCTTAAGACAACAGAGAATAGTTCACCCCAAAAAGGAAAATACTTAAGACGAAGAAACATTGATACCTAAAGGGAACAGTCACAAAAGTCCAAGGAAATTTCACCTCGAGAATTGGTAGAAGATTCATCTCAAGACGAAAGAAAATATCTAATCTCCAAGTCGAGAAACATGTTTATTGCCACTTGAGACTAAGAAAAATCTGCAAGACAAAGGAGACTTCATCATTCACCACCGAGACGACACAATCGAGACAACAGGAAAATCATCGACACAACGGCAGCTCATCAAAACGTGAAGAACATCGAGACGACTGAAATTTATTATCAAGACAACTGGAAAATCTAGAGGACAAAAACTTCAACACAACAGAAAAATCAAGACGACGAAAACTTCACATCGAGACAACAGGAAAATCGTCGAAACAACGGAAACTTCAAGACAACAGGAAAATCAAGACGACGAAAAGCTCAAGACAACAGGAAAATCATCGAGACAACGAAAATGTCATCACAACAGGAAAATAAAAACAGGAAAATCAAGACGATAAAAACTTCACGACAACAGGAAAATCAAGGTGACTAAAACTTCGACAACAGGAAAATCAAGACGACGAAAACTTCATCAAGACAACAGGAAAATCATCGAGACAACGGAAACTTCAAAGCAACACGAAAATCATCGAGACAACGGAAACTTCAAAGCAACACGAAAATCAAGACGACGAAAACTTCATCAAGACAACAGGAAAATCATCGAGGCAACAGAAACTTCATCAAGACAACAGGAAAATCATCGAGAGGACAAAAACTTTATAAAGACAATAAGAAAATCATCGAGACAACAGAAACGTCTTCATCAAAACAATGGGATAATCGAGATGACAAAAGCTTCATCAAGACAATAGGAAAGTCATTGAGATGACAAAAAAACTCGAAGACAACGGGAAAATCACCGAGACGACAGACATTTCTTCATTAAGACAACAGGACAATCATCGAGACGACGGAAACCTTCATCAAATCAACAGGAAAATTATCGATACGAAACTTCAGTGAAACAATAGAAAATGCGTCAAGACAAGAATTGCATCAACTAGGCAACGTGAAATTCTTCATGATTCTTCATCATAATTATTGGACAGTCACTGGTCCCTCCAACAAATCATTTATCAAGTTTGCTCCAGCTTTAGCACGTATCCTTTCGTTGCTTGTATTCCTTTGTTTTTATTTAGTGACGTGTGACCCTGACACAACGAGGTGAACACGATTGCGCTACGTTTGTGATGCATGCATGTTGTGCGTCGAGTTAAGATCAGGGCTTGGTGTTCCTTTAACTTGTGCCCTGTTAACACAAAAGCTGTTGGTTCGATATAGGTCCTTTAATTGAAGAATACCACACAGACGTTTCAGAGCTTAACTCTTTTTTCAATGTGATGAAAAAGTGACAAAAAATGAGGAATAAGGGTGAAGACACTGAGTAGAAATCAGAGCAAGGAACCTGCGAGGAGAGAGAGAGAGAGAGAGAGAGAGAGAGGAGAGAGTGAGAGAGAGAGAGAGAGAGAGAGAGATGAGGAGAGAGAGAGAGTATATAAAAAGTGAAGAGTGAACACATATTCAGAACAAAAGAAAAAGGGAAAATCCACGAAACTCTCTACCTTAAGACAACTAGGGCATTAAAGGACCTATATCGAACCTACAGCTTTTGTGTTTTTCCATTCATATGGTCCGAGTGGTCTTCTGATTCATTTAAGTGTGCCCTGTTAGAGTAGCCTTCAGAATTTGCCCTTTAACTCTAATTTGGTTCTTTTGTGTTCTAACCCTTTTTTATCTGCCTGTTTTGCCATTGCATTAATGTTCCTGTACTATTTGTACTTTCTCAGCTTTTGAAGCCGGACCTCACTGGCTTTCGTTTTAATCTTGTGATCCTGGGTAGTGCACATTAATGTTGTGAGATGCTAATTTTCGTTGCTTATGCTATGACCATCAGCTTATTGACAATTGAAAAGGCTGAATCATAAGTTGATTTGTGTGCAGTATCTGGCTAGTCTTTGCCTAAGCTGACAGATCATTTTGCTACGATTGTTTTTTTGGCAATTCATTGGATGACGTGGTTTCACTTTTCAACGCATTATAAGCACAGCATATTAGATCAAAATAAAAACGCAGTTTTAAAATGTTTCTAAATTATAAATTAAAACAATTCTGCAGAAGTTTGGGAATTGGCATTCTCGGCAAGATCTGGTGCAACATTATATAAGCTACGTTGGTTATTCTCATATCTTGTTTCATCCTGGGCTTTTGCGAAATTAGGCCTTTTTTAAGAAATCAATATTATTTCAAACAAACGAAAAGCCGTTGCTCAGATAAGGTGCAACGGCGTTAATTTAGGAAATCCATGTTTTAATGACCTATTTACTGACTTAACCAATTGTATGTATCAAATTAATTATTCTTGGAGCTGATGATTCAAAATAACATAAAGTAATGTTCTTGGGCTTTCAATGTGGTGAAAATGTTTCCTGGCGACGACAAAATCCTAAACCAGAATCATTTAGTTGTAATGTACATCAAAGTTCTAGCTCTGGTTCAATCAACTATACAACTTCTTCAGTGCATCAAAAGTATTTAATGATCATCCGCAACATTTTAGGATCTTAGTAAAGACAAACCGAATTAAAAATAAAAACACACAACGCGCGCACACAAAAAATAGTCCATCTGTTAGCTGTGGCAGTAGCCTTGCTCTTTTAGGGATAAAATAATTACGTACAAAGTCAGTAGGGCCTAATCTTGCTTGTAGCCTCCGAAAACAAAATCTTTCTTTCTCCAAGGTACCACAGGACCACGTAGGGTGGTTTCTGTGGTGTTAAGTAAAGCAAAAGCACACAGCAACTTAAATTCGGTCTAAGAAAATAGCAACCTAAACAGTCTCTTAAAACGGCATAAAGGGCTAAAACAGCACACAGCCTATAAACAGCACACAGCCCAACAGGAAGGAATGGACGCCTTCATATGGTCTTAGCCTTACATATGACACGTTTGACTCAGATACTATTTTGACAAGGATAAGAATTTAGGCTAGGCCTAGTGATGATCAAGGGAGAGGTAAGGCAGGGTAAAAGTTTTACATAAGAATATTCTCATTAACCGTCCTCGAAACCGGCCTGGAACAGGCACAATGCATGTCATTCGGGGGACGATTAATGAATCATATGAATATGGAATAATAATTAAACATTTATAGGCTAATCTTAAAATAAAGCCCTAATCGCCTTACAATTATAATGAAAAAACACAGCATAGCATATACATAGACGACAAAATATAGTTAATCCACACGCACAGGATGTGCGTTAACGCACACACGCAAGCACTAAACAACAGACACGCGCACGAACTAAAACAGACACACACACACGAACGCACCACACGCACGCCACGCACCACACGCACGCACGCACTCACACCACACGCACCGCGCACAACGCGCACGCGCGCACGCACACGCACGCACACGCACACGCACACGCACACACACACACGCGCGCGCGCAGCACAGACATTGAAGTAAGCAAAACATAGGAACATTACAAGATGTATTGTTTACAGCCATGAAATGATCAAAATAAGCTTCTGTCATATCCAGCTCTGGAATTGCAAGATTACTATAATTGATACGTTAGTCATATTCATTTTCTTTATCTTTTGCCCCAAAATCCATTTTGTTGTGGAGTTTTTTTTTTGGGGGGTGGTGTCCTTTCTACCCATCATACTCATACTCTCATACTCTACTTCCAATCTCTCACACTCCGCACGCACGCGCGCGCACGCGCACACGCACGCACGCGCACACGTACTCACGCACACGCACCCACACACACACACACACACCACACACTCTCGCACACACTCGCACACGTCACACCACGCAAACGCACAAACACACCCACACACACACACACACACACACCACACACACACACACACACACACACACACAACACACACGCACACACACACAACACACACACACACACACACACACACCAAACACACACACACAAACACACACGCATACACACACACACACACACACACACACACACACACACAACATACACACACACACACACACACACACACACACACACACACACACACACACACAACCACACACACTCTTTTCCCCTCATTTTAATTCAATATTTGTTTATGTGTTTTGTTTTTGTTTAATTAATGTAATTATTTAAGTCTAATATCACCATTGTTGTGAACAGACTTTAAATTAAATCAATCAACTCACGCGCAAACAACACGCATGCACACACACAACGCGGATTAATAAAATATAAAGATGGGGGGACGATCCCTGGGGGTACTGCAATACCAGGAAGGTGCCGAGGTTTTAATCGATAAAGAAATAAACCATGTTAAGGGCAGGTGTGGTGTGTGTGGGGGGGGGGGGGGGAGGGGTATCTAAACCAAAGATCAAAAAACGACCTGCAATGTCTGACAATCCATTGGTTGATTCCTCCACAACAGCTTGCCTATTTTTTTATCGGGGGTTGATTACAGCTGTGCAACTTTAACAGCTGGGCATATATAACAAAATAAAGTACACAATAATGATGTCTGTTCCATGAAAAAATCCCAAAAGTCTCGTTTCGGTTCACATTTTATTAGTTTCTACAAATAAAGACAATTAGATAAATAAAATTAAACATCTGAGTCCGACGTTCAGTCCTATCCTGTTCCTGGCTATAAGATTGACTTTATACAGCTCTTGTTGGTTGAATAAAGTTTACAGTGCTAGCCTATGGTGTACTGTTAAGTGTCAAAATCGGAGCGAAAAGTGAATAATATGATCAACACATAATAGCATCTAGTCATAAGTTATAAGTGGCTTTATTGTCCCATGGCATTGTACAACGCACATGGAAACTTGTATTTCCACCGTGTAAAAATATTTGTTTAAAGTATGAAACATAAACTGATAACAAATATGTAATCTCACCACCACACCCACATTCATCCAATCTCCGCTATCTTGCTCACTCATCAGCAAACCAGCACACTCCGCCTTCATTTTAACCCTTTCTTTTCTTTTTCCCTTCCTTTCCTCCTTTTCTCCTCCCCCACACCCCCCCCCCCCCACCCCCCCCCCCCCCCCCCCCCCCCCTCCCCCCCCCCTTGCTTCCAGATATATACAGTATGAAAAGTATCACGGTGTCTCTAGTCTATCAAGCACAATGTTTCTCTTAATCATGAAAGCGATGATTTCAAAGTTGTGACAAGTTCGGCAACGGTTTTACCCACAGTGCTGGATAAGTGTTAGGTACTACTCCTCTTCACCTCCCGGATAATTAGAAAAGATTTACAACGTTTCATATAACAAGTTATGTAATCATGCCCACTTAATGGTACTCGTGTGAACCGCATTGCATGCGACATTGATGTTGCGCAAAGTGTTAAAGTTCTAAGCGCGTTTAACCTCCCAAATCACCACGTCAGAGTTGAACATACATTCATTTTATCTGCAGCCTGTCGAAGATAACAGTTGATTCTTGTTCTGTCGACCCTAGCGGTCCACGGGACTCTAATAATAGACTAACGAACTTATTCTTGCGTTTATTCACAACATTGACAGATAATTGAAAAAAAAAAGCAAAAAAACTTTGGTTGTGTCAGTCCTAGGACAACGTGCAGTACACGGTCCATGTCCCATTCTCGCTAATCGTCGCTACATCCCGCGAATACACAATGTTACTATGTATTAGGTACTTTATAGTCACAGAGGCGTCTCATGTGAAATTCGTGATTGCTCCCACCTGGAGAGCGTCGTCGCCAGCCAGAGGGCGCCACCAATTAAAAAAAAAAATTCATGCGATTGTGTCCATGATGTGTGGGGGGAGGGGGGGGGGGGGGTGTGTCATTTTTAACAAATTACAACTTTTTCGTGCCACTGGGTTGAGCGTATGCAAGTGCATGGGCACACGGGGACCTCGGTTTATCGTCTCATAAGAAAAAGACTCCACGTTCCTGACCGTTAAGCCTAGTGCAGAATGAGAGGAAAAAAATCTGTACCCTAGGTTCGAACCGGGTTTACTGACACGAAGCGAACGCGCTAACCACTGTGCACTCTACACCACCATTACTCATTCACGATGGCGACGGTACATATGGCCGTGGAATCCCGTAGACTGGCATCCAGATACGCTTCAGTTTAATATGAATCGCTAAAAGCAGCAAGACTAAAGTTTTGTTAAAAGTAACATTTATTTGGTCGTGTCATTTTAAATGTTTATTTCACCCCAAAGCCAAATTCATTTGCTTTAAAGAGCTGGGTGGGGTGGGTGGGGGGGGGTGGGTGTGTGAAAAAGGGTTGATATTTGACCCCCACGCTGTACTCATGGTGTCTTTTTACTTTACATCTCGTTTAAATTGCCTTGGGTGTTTCTTACTGAACCATATCTGCACTTCGTTCCCAGTGTCTTGTGGTGGATCTCTATCGCAACCTGTGTCATCTGAATTCGACGCAAAAAAAGCTAAAGTAAGGAACAGGGTCGCGCCCGCTTTATTCCTATTGTTCTGAATTCAAAGGTCGATAGATTGTTTTGAATTTGAAAGCTGGAGCACTTTATCCCTTTCCTCTGATCCTATTCTTGCGTATCGCAAAACTTGTATTTCTTCTTATCTTCAGTTCTGTGTGTGTGTTGTGTGCGTGTGCGTAGTGTGGTGCGTGCGGTGAGTGGCACGAGCCATTCGGTATTGTAGTAAATCCAGATCTCGTCTACATCGTAGCCAATTGTCTCAGCATTCGATTTCTATGTGCTTGACCCTAAAGGTTTCACGTAGAAGAAAAGTAGCCGTTAGTTACGACGTTCCAGGCGATTCAAGCCAGTTTGCCATGTAAACGGGTGGGCACCGGGAGGGAGTGCATCCCCCTTCTCTACTCCCAACTTTAACGCTCAACATTCCATCGTGACAATGGTGGAGGTTTTCGGTAACTGTTTGTTTCACATTGTGAGGGCTATTACCAAATTATTGTCTTCAAAGCGAACCATTAAGTCAAAATGGGTTTGGGTGATTTAAAAGCACGTGTAAGTTAACGGGGTGGGCAAAGGGACGGGAGTTGCATCCACTCCCTTTCTCTCCCACCTTTACACGTTCAAAATTCTGGCTGCTTTCTACTGTCGCAAGTGCTTTAGTAACAAATGTCAAATTTGGTTGTTTTTGCGTGCTGCTAAAAGGGTGTAAGGATATTGGAGGGAAAAGGACATTTCGCTGTTGACAGAACTCTGAAACATGCATACCATTTAATGTTCGTGTGCTTAGGTCTTGTCATGAATATCAGAATGGGTATTTGTGATAAGAAGGTCACTGGCATGTTTTTGACGTGCGTGC
>JAGGCT020000424.1:17500-25000 GCA_017654935.2 Phymorhynchus buccinoides | reverse complement strand
TTTCTTAAAAGTAATAATTTTGTAAGCCTTCAGCTGTTTCCCTTTCTTAGTTTCTTTTGATTCAACGTTTATTTTTTTTGAATGGGTTATTAAGTGGAGGTTGTATCATATTATTATTGGGACATTATTATTGGTGGGTAACATTTGTAACGGGACATTGTTTATTTAGTGTGTTAAATTGCCTGGGGTTTGTTTATTTGGTGGTCTATTTGTGTGAAAGAAATATTATTGATTTGATTTTAAATAAATTGCTTTGTCGCTTTTACGCCTACTTGAATTCATTGTGTCTGTGTTGTTGGGGTGTTAGCTAGAGTGGGTTTACTTTATTTTCATTGTACACACCCTTCTGGTTCGTGACAAGGGATAGGGTTAGGGTTAGGGTTAGGGATAGGGTTAGGGTTAGATGGTCTTTTCTTTTGCCACAAGCATCTGTTTTTTTGTCAAAATCATCTATTTTTGGGAGCATTAAATCGCTGTCCTATTGGCTAACCGCCTGGAAACCAACCTCCAAACCTTCTTGTTGTGTTGTTGTCGGGAATAGTTGTTGCTAAACGGATGGAAATGTTCAATAGACTAGGGGAGAGCACTTCGTGAAAATTAGAGTTGTTTACCTCCATTACTCGGTCAAACACCATAGCAACAATGCAACAATGGCGTCGAAGCTTGAAACCGCAGGATGCGAGTCAGCGACTTGCAAACATTTTTTATAGAAAAATTAGGGGTGGCCAGTGACCGCAAACTGATAATACTTGCAAAATGTAACGTAAAAATATAAGTAACATATCTTTTTTAGAATGACGCACGGTGTTCTAAGTGCTGTATGTCTGCTCAAACACACGAGTCGATAGGCTACGAGAGCTGATGGTAGAGTGACTTCCCCTGTTTGATCGATTGAATTAGGCAAGATCACTCCCACACACCATGAAATTACTCCCCTTAATTATTTCCGAACAATTCCTATTATGTAAATTTAAAGTCGAAATAGTCACAGACATGCACAGAACCCATTGGTACTTTTCCCCCCCTTGCTTTAGAATCGGTCTAAGCGATACAAAAGTTCACGAAAAAGTAGGGTGAAATAGGCAAGACTCCATTTTTGTATGAAGTTTGTCATCATTTTATTTTATAACGTGTTTATCTGTTTGACATTTTTTGTAGCAGTTATTTAAATTTTGAGGCCAAAAAAATGTCCCAAAAGATTCCGTGGGTATCACTGATCGTTTAGAAGTCCATTTCGGATTTGCTGTCTATTTCTTCTTCTTCTTCTTCTGCGTTCCCAGGCCAAAAGGCCACAATGGGTAAAGTACGCATGTGTCCGTTTTCAGTTTTCACTGGTCTCCCCGCTGCGTACAGCCGATTCATTCCGATTTTGGTGGAGCTGAAAGGAGAAAATTATTTGGAAGATTTTTATTTTGGAAAAAAGGCAGGAGAATGGGGCCAATAAGTCCGAAAGATAGTAGATGACAATAAGCAAAGGAAAAAGGCAAAGTCAAAGAGAGTGGCAGATTAGAGGAAGTTACAAGCATAGAACTTCCAGAAGGCGGGGGAACTATTTTTTTTACGAAAGACCCCCCCCCCCCCAACCCGTACCCCCAAGGGGACTGTCTATTTCAAAAGGAAGAACAGTCAAATCGCTCGACTGTACGATACGATTTGATCATAATATGATCTCGATGCGCCAGTCACATTTTGTTCTTGGAGACCACGTGACGGAATCGTATCGTACAGTCGTGCGATTTTAGTGGCCGTGTGGCTGGCCCTTTATACATACATATAGGGACAAACTATCTGTACTAATGGCACACGACACCCCGTGTCCTCCAATTCTCCGCTAATGTCCTAAGAGCCGATCCAGACAGAAGATGAGATGAAAGTATGAGTCGAAGCACTATGTTCTTGTTTACCCAGAGTATTACAGAACACCGTTTTCATCTCAGCCGTCTGTCCTGGCTCACTTGGTCGGCTCTCGGCAGCCGCATTCTTACGCACAAGGCAGGAAATTGTCTCCCCTTTGTAGTCCACTCTGGCATCCGTCCGTAGGGAATGACAGCTACCGTGTATGGAGAGAGAGAGAGAGAGAGAGAGAGAGAGAGAGAGAGAGAGAGAGAGAGAGAGAGAGAGAGAGAGAGAGAGAGAGAGAGAGAGAGAGAGGAGGGCGGGGCGAAGGAGAAAGAGAGAGAAGGGATAGACAGACCGACAGAAACAGAGAGACGGACAGACAAAGGCAGAGAGACGGATAGAAAGAAAAACGGATTCAGGAGAGAGAGAGCGAGAGCGAGAGAGAGAGAGAGAGAGAGAGAGAGAGAGAGAGAGAGAGAGAGAGAGAGAGTGTGTGTGTGTATGTGTGTGTGTGTGTGTGTGTGTGTGTGAGAGAGAGAGAGAGAGAGAGAGAGAGAGAGAGAGAGAGAGACAGACAGACAGACAGACAGACAGACAGACAGACAGACAGACAGACAGACAGACAGACAGAGACACAGAGAGAGATTATTGACAGAACCCACTTCAGCTCTCTCTAAGACCACAGGCTGAGATAGGGAACCGAGACTGAACTGGGAGGAAATTGCATTTCCTTTTTCAGGTATGTTTGCCATCTTCGACTACAGACATTTGATGCGGGGGGAGCTATTGCAGCCAGAGCCGTCCTGCTGGCTCTTCGGCTAAAGTGACTTGTCAGTGGAACATGCGACAAGCTCACGAAAAAGCTTGCCCAGTAGCCCCAATCACCGCTCGGAATAAGAGCCTTCATCTGGTAAGGACCAGGCTATCCTGTTTCCACCCCCAGAAACAATCGACCGAAGTATAGCCCGGCCCAGGTGAGGGGCATTGTTCGGAGGGCAAAAGAAAGATTCCCAGCAGCCAGGATCGTGTTCTGATCACTTCTCCCAGTCCTGATTGGAAAGAGGACTAGGCTTCAGCTTCCGCCTGTCGGTCGCCTCCCTTGCTTGTCGGTCATGGCCGACAGAGCGCTTTGTGTCTTCCGTCAAGTCGCCTTCGATCTGAGAGCAACATGGCGGCTAGATGAAGGTGGGGAAGATTTTTAAAAAAAGAGGAGATAAAAAATAATTTTAAAGCAAAAAAAAAAGCAGCTTCTCGTTTTTCCTGTCACCTTAGCAAGCCGTCCTGGGTGATAAATGGGGAGGCAGGCAGACAGGCACCCTCAGGGCACACTTTCTGCGAGCGGCAAGTTGTCCCTCTTCTGGCTTTGAAGTTGAGGTGACTTAATTCGGGAAGTAACACGGCAGCAGAACTGTCAGAGCGGAGGAGCCTGCACGTGCCGGTATTAAATTCTCTCGTTTCATCCCCTCCCTCCCACCCCCTTTCCTTCACCTCTGTGTGGAGTTTGATTGAGGATGGGCGATGTGGGTGGATACCTTTTTCTTCATGGGCCTGTTTCCGTCAAGTGTAATACGGGCGGATCGTAATATCGCTTTTTAAATCACGGAACGGTACCTCTAGATCTCGTGTGCTTGATCGCTGTGATTTGCACATCCTTTGTGTGTTATGGAAAGGGTTAAAGTGTTACTTGCAGTCCATGTATAACCAACCATTGACATCGAGAACATAAAGATAATAATTCTGTTTAACCAGAGAATACCTGTCCACGTACGCACCACGCTAAGCATGTGCACATTGTGCTTAAATCTGAGCCTATTTAATTCATATCCATGTTCAACCCTGTATCTTTCTCTTTCTTTTTTTTAAATGTTGCTACGTCTTCTTCTTCTTTGTCTTCTAACTGCTAATGCTTTTATACATGATGATGATGATGACGATGATGATGATGATGACGATGACGATGACGATGTTGATGAATGTGATGGTCTTGTTTGCAAGATCACCTACTGGTGTTAGGTCAAACAATGGCGTCAACAGCAACCAATGGCAAAAGCAGAATGTCGGTGCTTCGTGAAAACCCAGGCAGTCCGTCTATACCTTCCACCTAGACTTACACACTGCTCGCTTTGTGCTGCAGGGACAGCAGTGGCCGGACATAGCAAGGATGATGCTGGCTGACAACGGTCTTGGCCACAGGCAACTGAACTCCTCACCTGTCTCGCGGTGCGTGGTCCCTAGGTGCCCGGGACATAAAACAGACAGCGATGAAATCGTCACAGACCTGATTGCCTGCAAAGACCCTGGGCCGATTTCTCCAGCAGCACGGCTACGCTCCATTTCCGTGCCTTCATGCACCGTTAGCTCCAACAGGTTATGGCAATGAAAGGAGGGAGATGAAATTGGAAAGGAAAAAAAGGGATGGGCAATGTGTAAACAGATAGCCTGTCGGCGTTTTCTCCTATGGTTAGTATGAATACTATAAAGGCTAGGCCATTACAGCTGGCTGTCTTAATGAAACGGCCGGAGACGGGTCTAGCTTCACCTGATCGGCTGCGGCAATTCCCACCTGGACCACCTTTTAATGGTGATGAGGACGAAAGATGCATTTCCTCCGTCCACGCTTAATGTGATGGATGGGCCCAAGCCATCTTGCTGATAGATAAAAAGGATGAGGCTGGCAGGAGACGATATCGATCCCTTGCTCCTCACCTTCCCTCCCCGTCACTGCAATGGGTTCCTCTCTCTCTCTGTCTCTCTCTCTCTCTCTCTCTCTCTCTCTCTCTCTCTCTCTCTCTCTCGCTCTCTCTCTCTCTCTCTCTCTCTGCTTCGTAGCAGCCACACGCCGCTGCTTTTACGGCCCTGTTGTTCCGCGCACCTTTGACAGCAATCCCACAAAGATGCATGGATCCAATCTGGCTCACATCCGGTTCAACGCTTTCAGCGACTGAAACGAGTGTTAAAGAGGCGAAGATAAAAAAAAGTCCGGTTTTAAAAGCACCAGGACATAAAATGCTTTTAAAACTGTTAACGGTAGCGTAAAGGCAAAGATGCTAGTCTGATAAGACTGTCAGGGTTTTTGATGGGAAGGAAAATAACAGCACATAAGCAGGATAAAACTGTCTATAGAAAGCAACGCTTTTACAATGAGTTCTTATGGTTACCCTACAGGAGATAATTATGTGGTTTCTTTCACATCCCTTGATAAAATAGAAGGCATAAGCTATTTTTGCCGCTCGCGCGCGCGTGCGCGGCGCGCGCGCATGAGAGAGAGAGAGAGAGAGAGAGAGAGAGAGAGAGAGAGAGAGAGAGAGAGAGAGAGAGAGAGAGAGAGAGAGAGAGAGGGGAGAGAGAGGAGAGAGAGAGAGAGAGAGAGAGAGAGAGAGAGAGAGAGAGAGAGAGAGAGAGGAGAGAGAGAGAGAGAGAGAGAGAGAGAGAGAGAGAGAGAGAGAGAGAGAGAGAGAGAGAGACACTTGACACACTTGACACTTGAAAACTTTATTACGCAAGAGAGAAACAGAGAGAGTTGGCCAACAAAATCCTTCAGATGGAACGCCACCTTGTCTTAAAGACACACTGACGCACCACGATTAAGTCCCTTGGGTTTTTTCTAGGTAGCTGTGGCTCACATACAAATGTCCCCAACTTCAAATTGAGGCTGCTCTTTAAAGTGATGTTTCGTTTTCAGTTTGGGGACATTTGTATGAGAGTCAAACCTGGTCAAAACAAGATTTCTTACCAGCTATAAGAGGGAAAACACGTGAAACCCGTTATTTTGACACGTGATATGGTGGGTCTTTAGGGGATAAGGGACTCCACTTAAGCAACTCGTTATGTAGAGCACAATGTTCTCGTATCAGAAAGTTGCTGGATCAACAGTGTTATTTTCTGAACACTTGAGAAAGAAAGAAAGAAAGTGGTCACACAGATGTTGGGGCTTCGGACAGAACAGAAAGAAGAGTTGTGAATTATATACTAGCCAGAGCCTGTATTCACATTGAGATAGACTTATCATCATGATATTTTAGAAGTCCTAAAGTCCTATTAAATCATACTTCTTTAGACTGACTTCTAAGATATCATGATGATATAAGTCAATGCTATATGAATACAGGCCCAGGTTTATTTGGGAACAAAATCTGCCCCCGTAGTAGTATACGTTAAAGACCCACCAGATCACGTGTCAAAATAACGGGTTTCACGTGTTTTCCCTCTTATAGCTGGTAAGAAATCTTGTTTTGACAAGGTTTGACTCCCATACAAATGCCCCCAAATTCAAACCGAACCATCGTTTTAAAGAGCAGCCTCAATTTGAAGTTGGGGACATTTGTATGTGGGTCACAGCTACCTGAAAAAAACCCATAGGGACTTAATGGTGGTGGGTCAGTGTGTCTTTAAAAGACAAACTGTACAAAATTGTCACGCACGTGTCTGCAAGACTGCAAGACAAACAGTTCACAACCTCGCCAGTCACTCTCGTGAAAAGAAACCACCCCAGGTAAGCTTCCATCACCTGAGAAGCAGAATAGAAAGACATGGGGAGACAAATGGCGTTATTGATGTCGTCACGAACGCTGAAGGGTGACCACTCTCCGGAGATTTCAACTTAGCGTGTTGGTAGCCACCCGGTAGCATTACCCAATACATTTGGCCTCCCCAAATGGAACGGGCCTTTAATGGAAAACAGCACTTCAGCGCCCAAACTTTCCTTTCTTGGCCTGGAATAAAATAATTAACTAGAGTTTCACGCGAGCGCCGTTAGGGACAAAGCGGAAAGGGGGAGGGCTTCCTAGGAGGAGTGTGGAAGACTTGTCGATGGAAGGCCATGCACGCCAGCGCTGACTTGACGACACTGTGTGAACAGTGAAGGGTGGAGAGAACCACACCTTTGATGGCTACTGTGCAGGTGATGCCTGCTGGTAGGCGGAGATCACGAAAACCGTGAATGCAAATTGACGATACCGTTATAAAGACGAAGGCCGGGTTTGTGCCCTCGGAACAATTTACAGTAGTAGATCACGAAAACCGTGAATGCAAATTGACGATACTGTTATACAGACGAAGGCCGGGTTTTTGTATTGCCCTGGGAACAATTTACAGTAGTAGCATTACTATATACACTGTGGTTGTAATTAATACCATCGGTGTCAATATTAACATTCCTTTATCAATTACTAGTGTCTCCACCCGTTCGCTCATAGCACAATGCTCGGCTAACATTAGGACCTGATACAGTGATAGTTGTTCTTGTTACATTAATTAGTCACTTTTGTCTACTATCCCTGGCTTTCTACGCTCACCCCCATAACATCAGTTCACCTAAATGACAAACCATATAAACAACCTTCCAATGAAATTATTTTTTGTATAAGTAATGTTCTGTTAGCTATAGTCAAAATTACTGAACTGATTAGAATGAAAACTGACAGAATGAGCAGCTTAGGACGCACATTTCACCGCCTAGGGGCAATCAAACCAGTAGGTGCTTAGCGCGTGATATTCTTAGTTGGAGGGAGAGAGAGAGGGAGATGAGTCCCTCCCTCTCTCTCTCTCTCTCTCTCTCTCTCTCTCTCTCTCTCTCTCTCTCTCTCTCTCTCTCTCTCTCTCTCTCTCTCTCTCTCTCTCTTATGACACACCAGTGTGCCTGTAACGTTATTGCAACCAAAT
>JAGGCT020000424.1:5000-12500 GCA_017654935.2 Phymorhynchus buccinoides | reverse complement strand
CTAAGACAATAGGGTCTTTGGATAATAGACCCCAATTTGATGCCTTTTAGTGACATAGGTGTTAAATTACTGTGGTGCCAAAATGCTACTTTGGCGGTGAAAGGGTTAATCATTGTGTGGTTATCAGTCTGATCCAAAGGCTGTGCTGGATTTCAAGTCGGAAATCATTCACAGGTGCATGCAAGAACTTGTCTATTGCTGGCAAAATCAAATGCCACATTCAAACATGAAATGGGGGAAAATCGACAGGTATGGTAATTTCAGATGGGTTGCACAGATCTTCTCTATATATAATGTTCGTTTAGTGTTTGTTTGTCAGTGCCACATGGGCACTTTTCTGATTGACCAAGGTTGCACAGATTAACACCTTGACTGCCACCAACGTATTACGTACTGACCTGATGACATCACTGATTATGTCATCAGATGAAGAGGAAATAACCCTGATGTGCTGGCTTTTGCTCTAACATGATCAAGAGAGTAATATCCCCAGACCATATTCTGAGATTGGCTCTATCAGTTGTCTTTTTCATGTCATGATTTGCCCAATGATTTTTTTCTTTAATTTTCTCTGGCAGTCAAGGGATTAAAACTGAAAGTTCGTTTTTGTCGCCTTTTCGTCGTGCTTCTCTAAGTTTATTCCGACCCATTTCGCTTCCACGCCCTGCCACCTACCCCTCCCACCCCTCTCTCTCTCTCTCTCTCTCTCTCTCTCTCTCTCTCTCTCTCTCCCTCCTTCTCTCTCTTACAGTATTTCCTCTTTCCACACAATGTTTCATTAAATTATTAGCTCTTAGCTCATGTTGGACATAAAATATTTTTCACAAAGGAAACCAACAAACAACATGTTAAAAACAGGCCTATAACACCTGCATGTAAAATATACTGATACTCTTTGAACATACAAACACACACGCGCGCGAGCGCGCGCACCCACGCACGCATGCACACGGAGAGAGAGAGAGAGAGAGAGAGAGAGAGAGAGAGAGAGAGAGAGAGAGAGAGAGAGAGAGAGAGAGAGAGAGAGAGAGAGAGAGACAGAAATAAAGAGAGAGAGACACAGAGAGAGAGAGACAGAGAGAGAGAGAGGGGACAGGACAGAGAGAGAGAGAGAGAGAGAGAGAGAGAGAGAGAGAGAGGAGGAGACCCCGAGAGAGAGAGAGAGAGGAGAGAGGAGAGAGAGAGAGAGAGAGAGGGGGGGGGGGGAGAGAGAGAGAGAGAGAGAGAGAGTGCACAGCACAGGTTTATTTGCAATAAAATAGAATGTGAGTTGAAACATTTTCAAACAGCAAAATGCTGCAATATTTTAATGTTCACGGAACATAAATTTTAATTTCATTTTGATTAAATCAACATGTGCACGGTTAACTCTTTGAGCACACTGTTTTACTATAATATAATATTACTTATGCAAACAATTAAGACGACGTTACGTTAATTCATTGCAAAAGAAAACAAAAACAAACTTTATCTTACGATAATCCAATGCAAAAGCAAGCAAACCAAATCTTTAAAACACAAGGAAAAAAACCCGCCGAAAATACAAATGTGAAGATTAAGGTAACTTAAAATCTTTGATTAATTAACTTCCCATAAAGAACGGTTTTTAAATGTGTTTTGCTTCCAAAGACTCATAATTTAAGGAAACCAAAATAATTTCACTTGATCATTTATACACGATTGTCTTACACATCACAAAATAAACCCCGAGCAAAGCTATTTTGTGCGTGCCTGTGTGTGTGTGCATGTGTGTGTGTGTGTGTGTGTGTGTGTGTGTGAGAGAGAGAGAGAGAGAGAGGAGAGAGAGAGAGAGAGAGAGAGAGAGAGAGAGAGAGAGAGAGAGAGAGAGAGAGAGAGATTCCCAACCAGTCTTTCGCCCTTACGTGTGTTTTTTTTATTCCATCATCAAATCTCTACACGTCAGACTGGCGCATGCACGCACGCACGCATGCACACACACACACACACACTCTCTCTCTCTCTCTCTCTCTCTCTCTCTCTCTCTCTCTCACACACACACACACACACACACAAAACACAAACACACACACACACACACGCGCGCGCGCGCGCGCGCGCGCGCATTAATAATCCCAGAGTCCACCCTCTATCCCTCCCTACTCCTGTCGTCCAGCTCGTTCCTTTATTCTTCCTAATCGAACCTACAAGAGCACGAACAGCCTGGCACCTTTTGCGGCTTATAGTCAATCATACATGCACACATGCATATGTATGACAAAAACCCAACGTCCCGACAATAGACAGCAGAAATCCGATAAAAGCCATGTCTCCGTCTATCTGACTCTGACTCCGAGCTGTCAACGCCAGAGTAATTTCAGCCTTACTGTACAGCACAACATATGTTTCAAAAAACAAGAGAAAGAAGAATAAAACCGAATAAAACCAAATGGCATTTACAAGTTTATGTTAGTGATCACGTACTCTGAATTAAAACAAAATATCATGGTTGATAGGTCAACATCCATCGCAAGGATACAAGAATAAAATCCGGCATTAAAATAATAGCAATAACGTATTGAATAGGCATTTCCTTTGACACTGTCAGACATTTGCATTAGATGTTACAAATATACTGACTTTTACATGTTAAAAAAAAGAAAGAAACTCGAATTATTTAGTTCCGAAACTGAGGTGCTAGAATCAAACACATGAATTCATCTACTTTTTACTTTTTATGTACTAGTAGTTTGAAAGTTTGAAAGTGTCTAAATTTCAATACCAGCACGATACTGTGCTTATCACGTGAACTCGCAAATCATGACTTATCCGGTTTTAGAGAATTAGATGATGTCATCATAATAATTTATTCAATGAAAATTACATTTTGCGTGGAGATTGCAATAGCAACAAAAAAGCAAAAAGAACTTTGGGAGGAGATAGAGAGGGGGGGGGGGGGGGGGGGGGGGGGGGGACATAAAAAATACGTTTTTGTTTGCTCTTTTAATTATTTGAGAGCCACAATCAGCACATTGATTATTCTCATAATCACATTGTTTATTCATACTTTTATTCCATCACAGGTTACATTTGAAGAAAGTAATACTTTTTATATTGTAAATAACAAAACTGGTCATAATAATGGCAACATAGATTCTGTATCCACATATCCATCAGATACAAGCGTTTGACAAGGCTCACTACTCTAAAACTGAACTGACTTTTTCAAAATTGAACCTGTCCAGAGCGGTAGTCAATGCATAGCCCCTCTCTCTCTCTCTCTCTCTCTCTCTCCTCTCTCTCTCTCTCTCTCTCTCTCTCTCTCTGTCTGTCTGTCTGTCTGTCTGTCTGTCTGTCTGTCTGTCTGTCTGTCTGTCTGTCTGTCTGTCTGTCTGTCTGTCTGTCTGTCTGTCTGTCTGTCTGTCTGTCTGTCTGTCTGTCTGTCTGTCTCTCTCTCTCTCTCTCTCTCTCTCTCTCTCTCTCTCTCTCTCTCTCTCTCTCTCTCTCTCTCTCTCTCTCTCTCTCTCTCTCTCTCTCTCTCTCTCTCTCTCTCTCTCTCTCTCTCTCTCTCTCTCTGCTCCCCCCCCCTTGCATTGAAGGTTCTCTTTTCCATGACAACCGTCAGCTTTTCTAAAACATCAGAATGATTAAGGCTTCGGCACACGCTGCAACTTTTGCTAGTAACAGCCTGCAACTTTGTGGTTGCAACAGTTGCATGCCACCTACAACAAGGTTGTAGGGTTGCAGTTGTGGGTTGTAGGGCGATAGAAAACGATCCTATTTTCTTTTAGCTTTCACTTGCAACGAGTTGTAGGTTGCAGACAATCAGAGCGTCGTTTCGCATCACGTGGTTTTTGCGTCACAATGGCGGAGTGAAACCGTCGGGTTGAAATATGCAAACTGATCGAGTTAATTCGTAATTTTCCCTGTTTTGGGAACCGGGTGTCCCGATTACAAAAATGGGGACAGGGTCCAAGAGGCCAAAATCCAAATAAGCCGTGAAATGGGCGGCATCATGAATGATGAGTACTTACACGGCATGTCTTCTTTTTCAGTCAATGTAGATCAAAACAATGTGTAAAGCACCACACGTAGGCCTAGTATTCTTTGTCAGTTCGAGTTTTTAGAAGTAGGTCTACTCGAAATCGGACTCTTGTACTGACCATCGTTTTGATCTATGCACTATTTTCTGTCAGCTTTGGCATGTTAGGTTACATAATTATGAGTAGTCTGCATACATTTTAGAACAATATTTCTGAGTCTACCTGTGGTCGGTTCAGCATAGGATTGCAAGGGGGTCGCATCAAAGTTGCAGCGTGTGCCGCGAGCTCTGCGATTTTTACTGCAACTTGTGGTATAACACTAGTTGTAGCAATTAATTTGTGGTAGCGTGTGCCGAAGCCTTTAATTCTAATGTACGACATTCACCAACACTGAAGTCCACAAAAACAAACAAAGCGTGTCCTTTCTACAGAAACCAACACATCATACACAGCTGTGAACAAAATGAAATTCACAAGGGATTTCTCTATGCTCAAGAAAGGAGAAAGAAAGAATGAACACGGAAAACAGAACTATAAAATGAAAGACGAAACAATAATACCAATAACAGTTAATCACATTTTCGTGAAAAAAAGAAAACTCAATTGAGGCTAATAAATCTCCATACCACGCTAGTGACAGCAGTGTCTCTAACACCCTCATTCTCTATCTCCACAGCAAAACAGTCTTCCCTCTCCACCCCTTTCCCTCGGATTGCTTCCCTACCTCTCACTCCCTCTTGCCCTTTTCAGAACAGTCTTGGCGGAGCTTGCAACGGGGTTCTTGGACAGAAGCGTGAATTATTCACTACCCTCCGCCTCTCCTGTCACGCGCTGGGAGCCGTAGGTTGACGACATTTAATCTCTTAATGGATTTGCCGCTACCTTCTGATTCGCCTAATCGAACGGTGCTGTCAGAATTGGCAATAATCTGCTCGAGGCTTGCACAGTGGTCTGGGAGGTCTAGGTTAGGGTGTTACACTTTAGGGACTAACAGGCTGAATCGGACAGAGGGGGGGGGGGGGGTGACGGGGGAGGGGGGGGGGGGGGGGGGTTGGGGGATGAGGATACAGGTAAGGGCTACTTAGACACGCTGAACTGACTGCAGGATCTCTTCAAGGTTTCTGTGGGTTCTGTGGGATTTTTGTTCTTCTCAGTTTGAGGTCTTCGGAAGAACGTTCTGACACGCAAAGTTTATTTCTTTTCCAGTTTGGTTTTTAGGCTCTGTCGAAGAAATGCGATATGGATTTACTTCAGCGCCGCATAGTGTATTAGCATTAGTTTTAGTATTAGGTACTTTATATACGCAGAGGCGTCTCTGTGAAATTCGGGTTGCTCCCACATGGAGAGCGCGTCGCAGCCAGAGGCGCGCCACCCATTTTATATTTTATTTTTGCATGTGATTTTTTGTGTGACTGATGAGGCAGGAAAGGGGGGGGGGGCGTAAATTTGGACCAAATGACAACTTCTGATGACTTGTGATGTTACAAACAAAAGATTGACTATGAGAAAAACTCAAACAAAACATTTCAGACGTTACTTTGATGTGATGGATCTATGGCATTCACCAACAAGTGTCAAAAACACTTTGCCGCAACTTAACCTGTGTTGTGTTTTTGTTCCTTTATGAATGCAAGCATAACGTGAATCTCTCTCTCTCTCTCTCTCTCTCTCTCTCTCTCTCTCTCTCTCTCTCTCTCTCTCTCTCTCTCTCTCTCTCTCTCTCTCTCTGTGTGTCTCTCTCTCTCTGTCTCTCTCTGTCTCTCTCTCTCTGTCTCTCTCTGTCTGTCTCTGTCTCTCTCTCTCTCTCTCTCTCTCTCTCTCTCTCTCTCTCTCTCTCTCTCTCTCTCTCTCTCTCTCTCTCTCTCTCTCTCTCTCTCTCTCTCTCTCTGCCGCAAAGACACCAATACCCTCTCGTCATCACTGTTCCTCCTGCACGCACACAGCCTTCAGTTGTTAGCCCAAGGATCCCCACCCCCCCTCTCCTGGTGCAAAGGACAAACAGAAAGGTTGGCAGCCCCAACGACTCCAGTTCCCATACATTATTCACTGGCACGCCGAGCCTGTCACAATGGGATAACATACAGAATTACGATTCATTTCATGGTGCTTATCATAGAGTGGTCAAAACATAAAACAATACGATGGCAAGCCATATGACATTTCTCGGATTGGGTTTCACCTTGGTGAATCATAAGAACTCCCAGAGTCCCTCCCCCCCCCCCCCCCCCCCCCCAATGCATTCGCGTCAATAACCTTATTGTGAGTTGAGCTAGGAAAAGAAATAGCTTCATGATTCTATGCGTGCTACCAAAAAGTCAAAATGTGCTACTCATAACAAAAATAAGTATAATAAGTAAGTTTAAAAACAAGAATAAGAAGCCCAACACGGCATTGCGCGGAAATGAGGATTCATGAACATACTATTAGAAAGACACCTTTGTTGCTACAATTGGGCTTGGATTTACATGGGATAGTACTAGTCAATCTGAAAGCCTAGAAAATATTCTCCTTAAAAAAAAATGTTTATCAAAGCCAGGTTGGGTCACAGGTTATTCGTATATTTAGAGTACAGCGTGCTCTAGAGGACCAGTCAGTGCGGTGTGCGTGTGTGCGAGCGTGTGTGTGTGTGCGTGTGTGTGTGTGTGTGTGTGTGTGTGTGTGTGTGTGTGTGTGTGTGTGAGAGAGAGAGAGAGAGAGAGAGAGAGAGAGAGAGAGAGAGAGAGAGAGAGAGAGAGAGAGAGAGTATGCGTGTGTGTACCTGCGTATGGGTACTTGAATGTCTACACAAAGAAAGCCATGGAACAAGCGAGGATAGGATTTTACGCGAGGGGGGGGGGGGTGTGTGTGTGTGTGGGGGGGGGGGGGTGATCTGTACCCAGATGATTACAACTGTACTATGTAAGTAGATAATTTGGCTCAGAGTAAGACAGACTTCTGAATAATGCAACAGAGTACCAGTAAAGGGCCAGCTAAAACCGTACGACTGTACGATACGATTCGATCACGTGATCTCGAAGCGCGAATCACATTTTGTTCTTGAAGACCGCGTGATCGAATCGTATCGTACAGTTGTACCATTTTAGTGGACGTGTGTCAGGCCCTTTAGTCGCATTCATGTTCCTCTGCTGTTGAGTCAGAAAACCGGCCCGGTAATGCGTTGAAACCTACTTTGTAGCTTAATCTTTTAAAGGTCTGTGTACACGTTAACATTATTCACGAGATATTTCTATTTCCCCATGGCAACACTATTTGGAGTATTAGACAGACCGACGCTTAACAAACTCTTCATTTATATTGTACTAGTTACACCCGTGCTCCGCACGGGTCCAGAAGTGTGTTTTTTAATGCAAAGATAATTTATTCAATGTTACATTGATAGAACATATATGCTGTCTGTTAATGTACGAGAGTTACCCGTACCACATACTAAAGAATAAAGATGCAATACTGCAAGCAATGTGTTGATTTGAGAAAGTTTTGCGTGACTTAGTGACAAACT
>JAGGCT020000424.1:0-2500 GCA_017654935.2 Phymorhynchus buccinoides | reverse complement strand
AGATGAAATGGTTGTTTCTTTTTCATTTTTCATTTTTTTATACTGTTGTTGGCCAGATGAAAACAAGCCTGTATTGTGCTTATTCCTTTACAACATTAAAAAATTATTCGTTCGTTCGTTTGTTTGTTCGTTCCTTCGTTCCTTCGTTCGTTCGTTCGTTCTCTCCCTCAGCTTCATGTAATAAACCACTAAATATCCCCCTTTGTTCTTCCAGTTTCAGTATTTTTCAAACCGTTGCGGGGTTTTTTGTTACCCTTTTCAATTTCCCTCTCGCCTTCTCTAAGTTCTCCCTCTATCCTTCACGTACCTTGCCTCTTCCCACTTATTTTCTAAATGTTTGTTTCGGTAGTTTTACGTACCTTTTCTATCTGCTCGGGAAAGGCCAGAACTGCTTGCACAATTTGCACTAAGAAAAGCCAATCAAGCATTTTAATGAGCATTTCTATCTGGTTCAACGCACTTTAGAAAATTAGCGTTTTCCTGCCTTCACCTCGACTCGATCTAGACCATTCTCGTACCCTTTCTAGGTTCGTAATAACTTCTAAACACGGCGGGAAACCCGTTCAATTCTTCTTCTTTTTTTCTCGGGGGAACCCCAGACAAAGACGCATTGTGACAAAGCATTCTGGCATTTTCTTCCGAGCTCCAGCCGGCAAGGAATTGCGCTAAAGTGGCGGACAGAAGACAGACAATGTTTAAATGGAACTTTCAGGTCGAAACAAAAGCCGGCTCTTCGCCCGACAGGTAGTAAACAAGGCCCCCGACACTTCACATCCTGGCGTCCGCCAAGGCAAACTTCTGACTCATTAAGACACCTTTTAAAATCTTGGGCCACGTGTTAGGAGCATTAGGCGGTGGTCAAAGAGCATCGATCATCGTCAACAAAGCGCTGAAGACATCCTTTTCAGGGAAGAAACCAAGTTTTCTGTTGCCCTTTCTGCTCCTTTGTTTCGTCTTCTCTAACGCTGTCTGCATTGAGCAAACACATTACAGTCCCTTTTCACTCTGCCCGATTAGCACAATTGGAACTGCTTAAAAAATTAAAAAATAAAGCACAGAAAGGGAGAAAAAAAAGGAAACTAAAAAAAAAAAAAGGAATTAAAAAAAGAAAAGAAAAAACAAGTAATTTAAAAATGTAAGTCACTTTTTATTTCCTTTATCCCATCGCATATTTCCATTTCTTATAAACGCGCTCCATCTCTCTAACAATACATGTAAGATGTTTATGAAACTATGAAACCCTTATTTACTTATAAAGCAATAACGTTCTTTTGAGGGGAAAAAAAGCAGGTATACACTCACATTTATAATACACACATCCACTGTTAAATTACAGTACTCAAATGTAATGCTTCAGACGCAACGCGTTTGCTTGGAATCAAGAGCATCAGATCGACCCTGGCACAAGAGACGCATAATTATTGTTTTCTACAAACTCTTATCACATGCAACCCTTTAGTTCAATAGATAGTCTGACCAGTCGTGATTCAATGCACTTTGGGAACAAAAAAATCAGATTTTGGATTTTTGAAAAGAGGTTTGTCGCACGGTAATGACCAAGTGCACTTGGTTTAACCCCTTGACTGCCGCCAACGTATTACGTACTGACCTGATGACATCACTGATTGATGTTATCAGATGAAGAGGAATAACTCTGATATGCCGGCTTTTGCTCTAACAGAGTCAAGATAGTTATATCCCCAGACCATTTTGCCAGATTGGCTCTATCAGTTGTCTTTTTTATGACATGATTTGCCCAAGGATTGTTTTCTTTAATTTTCTCTGGCAGTCAAGGGGTTAAAGAAAGTTTATTAATATAACGCAACGCAGAGTGCAACATTTGTTTCGTGGGCACAAGCTAAAAAGCTTATAAACGCACTCAAACACATTTCAATTACAAAGTACACTTCATTATCTGGTCTGTGTTCAAGCAGGACATCAGAAAAAAAGGTGATAAATCTATTGTTTACAAGTCGATGCTGTTTTTCCGCGCTCTCTCTCTCTCTCTCTCTCTCTCTCTCTCTCTCTCTCTCTCTCTCTCTCTCTCTCTCTATCTATCTCTCTCGTTACTTCTACACTAAACACGTGATAGACTCTCTTTACTTCTACACTAAAAACACACAATATACTGCTCTCTCTCTCTCTATCTCTCTCTCTCTCTCTCTCTCTTTACTTCTACACTAAAAACACACAATATACTGCTCTCTCTCTCTCTCTCTCTCTCTCTCTCTCTCTCTCTCTCTCTCTCTCTCTCTCTCTCTCTCTCTCTCTCTCTATCTCTCTCGTTACTTCTACACTAAACACGTGATAGACTGTCTTTACTTCTACACTAAAAACACACAATATACTGCTCGCTCTCGCTCTCTCTCTCTCTCTCTCTCTCTCTCTCTCTCTCTCTCTCTCTCTCTCTCTCTCTCTCTCTCTCGTTACTTCTACACTAAACACGTGATAGACTGTTCCCTCCCTCTCTTTACTTCTACACTAAAAACACACAATATAC
>JAGGCT020004248.1:5117380-5122555 GCA_017654935.2 Phymorhynchus buccinoides | reverse complement strand
AGTAAAGACAATACCCTCCACTCTGCAAAGAGGCAGTGGGCTGTCAGGGTGTGTGCATCTGGAAGTAAAGACAATACCCTCCACTCTGCAAAGAGGCAGTGGTGCTGTCAGGGTGTGTGCATCTGGAAGTAAAGACAATACCCTCCACTCTGCAAAGAGGCAGTGGACTATCAGGGTGTGTGCATCTGGAAGTAAAGACAATACCCTCCACTCTGCAAAGAGGCAGTGGGCTGTCAGGGTGTGTGCATCTGGAAGTAAAGACAATACCCTCCACTCTGCAAAGAGGCAGTGGGCTGTCAGGGTGTGTGCATCTGGAAGTAAAGACAATACCCTCCACTCTGCAAAGAGGCAGTGGACTGTCAGGGTGTGTGCATCTGGAAGTAAAGACAATACCCTCCACTCTGCAAAGAGGCAGTGGGCTATCAGGGTGTGTGCATCTGGAAGTAAAGACAATACCCTCCACTCTGCAAAGAGGCAGTGGGCTGTCAGGGTGTGTGCATCTGGAAGTAAAGACAATACCCTCCACTCTGCAAAGAGGCAGTGGACTGTCAGGGTGTGTGCATCTGGAAGTAAAGACAATACCCTCCACTCTGCAAAGAGGCAGTGGACTATCAGGGTGTGTGCATCTGGAAGTAAAGACAATACCCTCCACTCTGCAAAGAGGCAGTGGGCTATCAGGGTGTGTGCATCTGGAAGTAAAGACAATACCCTCCACTCTGCAAAGAGGCAGTGGGCTGTCAGGGTGTGTGCATCTGGAAGTAAAGACAATACCCTCCACTCTGCAAAGAGGCAGTGGGCTGTCAGGGTGTGTGCATCTGGATGTGTGCATTAATTAGCACAGGCCTTCCTATGTCTTACTTCCAGTTATGTTGGATTGTCTAATGGCATTCCATGTGCATGAATGTCACAGGCCTTCCTATGTCTTACTTCCAGTTATGTTGGATTGTCTAATGGCATTCCATGTGCATGAATAGGCCTTCCTATGTCTTACTTCCAGTTATGTTGGATTGTCTAATGGCATTCCATGTGCATGACTTTGCACAGGCCTTCCTATGTCTTACTTCCAGTTATGTTGGATTGTCTAATGGCATTCCATGTGCATGAATGTCACAGGCCTTCCTATGTCTTACTTCCAGTTATGTTGGATTGAATGTCACAGGCCTTCCTATGTCTTACTTCCAGTTATGTTGGATTGTCTAATGGCATTCCATGTGCATGAATAGGCCTTCCTATGTCTTACTTCCAGTTATGTTGGATTGAATGTCACAAGCCTTCCTATGTCTTACTTCCAGTTATGTTGGATTGAATGTCACAGGCCTTCCTATGTCTTACTTCCAGTTATGTTGGATTGAATGTCACAGGCCTTCCTATGTCTTACTTCCAGTTATGTTGGATTGTCTAATGGCATTCCATGTGCATGACTTTGCACAGGCCTTCCTATGCCTTACTTCCAGTTATGTTGGATTGTCTAATGGCATTCCATGTGCATGACTTTGCACAGGCCTTCCTATGCCTTACTTCCAGTTATGTTGGATTGTCTAATGGCATTCCATGTGCATGACTTTGCACAGGCCTTCCTATGTCTTACCTACAGTTATGTTGGGATTGCGGATGATTTCTTGTTCCGTTCAATAATGTTTCATGCAATGCCCTGCACTCTGCAAAGAGGCAGGGGACTAACCAGGAATCTTGTTCAGTAATGTTTCATACAATGCCCTACACTCTACAAAGAGGCAGGGGACTAACCAGGAATCTTGTTCAGTAATGTTTCATGCAATGCCCTGCACTCTACAAAGAGGCAGGGGACTAACCAGGAATCTTGTTCAGTAATGTTTCATGCAATGCCCTGCACTCTGCAAAGAGGCAGGGGACTAACCAGGAATCTTGTTCAGTTCAGTCATGTTTCATACAATTCCCTCCAGTCTACAAAGAGGCAGTGGACTACATACCAGGATATCTTGTTCCGTTCAGTAATGTTGGACGTACTAATTGTCAGAAGGTTATGACAAGCCTTGTCATCTTTGTCGGCATGTAGAATTGAACAAAAGGAAAAATCTCAGATGTCGTTGTGTGTGTGTGTGTGTGTGTTGTGTTTGTGTGTGTGTGTCTGTGTGTGTGGGTGTGTGTGTCGTGTTGGTGTGTGTGTGTGTGTGTTGTGTGTAATTCCCGTGTGTGTTCGAGGTTTGCTGCACGTCAGTTCAGCTCTGTTTTCATGATCTGTGGCTGTTATTGTTGTTTGTTGTTGATGATAGATGACGATGATGATGATGGTGTTGGTGTTGGTGGGGGTGTTGGTGGTATGTTACAGGCCTGTTAGTTGTCAGTTCAGCTCTGTTTGATTATCTGTGGCTGTTGTTGTTAGATGAATGATGATGATTATGATGATGATGTGTATGTAGGTGATGATGAAATGTTGTTGGTGGCTGTGTTCGGGTCTGTTAGTTTGTCAGCTCAGCTCTGTTCGGTATTGGTGGTGTGATGATGATGGTGATGATGATGAGGATGATGATGATGAGGATGATTGATGATGATGATGGTTGTTAGCGGTCTTTTAGTTGTCAGCTCAAGCTCTGTTCGATGATATAGTGGTTGTGGATGATGATGATGATGATTATGATGATGATCGATGATTGCATGATGAGCATGATGACAGATTATTAAATGATGATGAGGATGGTGGTGGTGGTGATGGTTGCAGGGTCTGCTAGTTGTCAAGCTCAGCTCTTGTTCGATTGAATATGGTGTTGGTGTGTTGTTGCACTGGGCAGTATGCAACAACAACATAACCCAACAACAATACACGCATACAGAGAAAGACATACAGACTAATTATTTGATGAAGACTCACAGTGAGTTAATAAACAACAATCATTACCAGATGACTGACATGTTATTGTGTTAAATATAATCTGCGGTTTGTTGATAGCACTGGACGTATGCAACGAACAACAATACAAACAACAGTGTGAAATATAGCAACAATCATTTTTGTAACCACGTGAGTAATCAACACGTGAACAACAACAGCATGTCAAACATTGTGAACCACGTGAGTACAACACGGCCAAACTTGTGAACAACAACAACAACAATATTTTGAACCACCTGAGTACAACACGTGAACAACAACATTGTGAACCACGTGAGTACCACACGTGAACAACAATAACAACATTGTGAACCACGTGAGTACCACACGTGAACAACAATAACAACATTGTGAACCACGTGAGTACCACACGTGAACAACAATAACAACATTGTGAACCACGTGAGTACCACACGTGAACAACAATAACAACATTGTGAACCACGTGAGTACCACACGTGAACAACAATAACAACATTGTGAACCACGTGAGTACCACACGTGAACAACAATAACAACATTGTGAACCACGTGAGTACCACACGTGAACAACAATAACAACAACATTGTAGAAGCGAAGTGAGTAAGGCAAGGGGAGACAACCATAACAACAGGTGCAAGAGCCACGTGAGTACAACACGTGACAGCAACAGAACCGCAACGTTGCGTGAACCACGGAGTAACAATCGACTGTGAAAGCAACAAACAACAACATTGTCGATATCCACAGTGACTTATCACACGTGAACAACGAACAGCAAAGAGATCATCGTGAACCCAGGTGAAGTACAACGTTTGAACATGACAACCATTATTAAACCGCACGTGTGATTCCTGACCTTTTTGTCTGACACAACCTACAGCACAAACAATAAAATAGAAGCCACGCGAGTACATAGCACGTAATGTAAGAGCAACACGAGACAACAACAGCAACAACAATAAAATAAGCCACGCCAGTACAACACACTTACACCGCACCAACGGGAATGTCATAAATCACGTGAGTACGACACACAAACAACAACAACAATATTTTGCAACCACGTGAGTACGACACACGCCGCGTGAACCCAACAACAAGAGCAGCAACAACAACAACAACAAAAAGGTTGAACCACGTGAGTACGACACGTGAACAACAACAACAGCAACAACAACAAAAACACATGAGGGCCCAAAACCCGCGAAGCTAGAACAACAATATTATTATTGTAAGAGAGCACGTTGAGTACAACACAGTAGACAAAGCAACAACAAACAGCAACAATATTTGTTATTATAACTAGCAACGTGCAGTACATTATAGATAAAGACAAACAAACAACATAAAGCGAACAACAACAACAATATTATTATTATAAACCACGTGAGTACAACACATAAGCAAAACAACATCAATATAATTATTGAGAAACCACTAGAGTACAACAACATAAACAACAACAACAACAATATTATTATAGACCCGCGTGAGTGCAGCAATTTTCCAACTCTGCCCTGTTAGTGCATCTATGGTTGTTGATGGCTCTCGGTAATTACAAAATCAACACAACAACACCAACAACAACAACACCATTACCTCGTGGGTTTTTTATAATACCAGTATTACCCACCACTGTGAGTGACATCATACCAGTATTACCCACCACGTCATATCCTGTGAGTGACATCATACCAGTATTACCAGGCACGTCATATCCTGTGAGTGACATCATACCAGTATTATCCACCACGTCATAGCCTGTGAGTGACATCATACCAGTATTACCACCACGTCATATCCTGTGAGTGACATCATACCAGTATTACCCACCACGTCATAGCCTGTGAGTGACATCATACCAGTATTAACCACCACGTCATAGCCTGTGAGTGACATCATACCAGTATTATCAACCACGTCATATCCTGTGAGTGACATCATACCAGTATTACACACCACGTCATATCCTGTGAGTGACATCATACCAGTATTACCAACCACGTCATATCCTGTGAGTGACATCATACCAGTATTACCAACCACGTCATATCCTGTGAGTGACATCATACCAGTATTACCAACCACGTCATATCCTGTGAGTGACATCATACCAGTATTACACACCACGTCATAGCCTGTGAGTGACATCATACCAGTATTACCAACCACGTCATATCCTGTGAGTGACATCATACCAGTATTACCAACCACGTCATATCCTGTGAGTGACATCATACCAGTATTACCAACCACGTCATATCCTGTGAGTGACATCATACCAGTATTATCCACCACGTCATAGCCTGTGAGTGACATCATA
>JAGGCT020004248.1:5097380-5112380 GCA_017654935.2 Phymorhynchus buccinoides | reverse complement strand
TCACCATGTCGTTAGAATGATGACGTCTTACAGACCTCCCCCTTTGGGCATGTGATAATCACCATGTCGTTAGAATGATGACGTCTTACAGACCTCCCCCTTTGGGCATGTGATAATCACCATGTCGTTAGAATGATGACGTCTTACAGACCTCCCCCTTTGGGCATGTGATAATCACGATGTCGTTAGAATGATGACGTCTTACAGACCTCCCCCTTTGGGCATGTGATAATCACCATGTCGTTAGAATGATGACGTCTTACAGACCTCCCCCTTTGGGCATGTGATAATCACCATGTCGTTAGAATGATGACGTCTTACAGACCTCCCCCTTTGGGCATGTGATAATCACCATGTCGTTAGAATGATGACGTCTTACAGACCTCCCCCTTTGGGCATGTGATAATCACCATGTCGTTAGAATGATGACGTCATACAGACCTCCCCCTTTGGGCATGTGATAATCACCATGTCGTTAGAATGATGACGTCATACAGACCTCCCCCTTTGGGCATGTGATAATCACCATGTCGTTAGAATGATGACGTCATACAGACCTCCCCTTTGGGCATGTGATAATCACCATGTCGTTAGAATGATGACGTCTTACAGACCTCCCCCTTTGGGCATGTGATGATCACCATGTCGTTAGAATGATGACGTCTTACAGACCTCCCCCTTTGGGCATGTGATAATCACCATGTCGTTAGAATGATGACGTCTTACAGACCTCCCCCTTTGGGCATGTGATAATCACCATGTCGTTAGAATGATGACGTCTTACAGACCTCCCCCTTTGGGCATGTGATAATCACCATGTCGTTAGAATGATGACGTCATACAGACCCCCCCCCCCTTTGGGCATGTGATAATCACCATGTCGTTAGAATGATGACGTCATACAGACCCCCCCCCCCTTTGGGCATGTGATAATCACCATGTCGTTAGAATGATGACGTCATACAGACCTCCCCCTTTGGGCATGTGATAATCACCATGTCGTTAGAATGATGACGTCATACAGACCCCCCCCCCCTTTGGGCATGTGATAATCACCATGTCGTTAGAATGATGACGTCATACAGACCTCCCCCTTTGGGCATGTGATAATCACCATGTCGTTAGAATGATGACGTCATACAGACCCCCCCCCCCTTTGGGCATGTGATAATCACCATGTCGTTAGAATGATGACGTCATACAGACCTCCCCCTTTGGGCATGTGATAATCACGATGTCGTTAGAATGATGACGTCATACAGACCCCCCCCCCCTTTGGGCATGTGATAATCACCATGTCGTTAGAATGATGACGTCATACAGACCTCCCCCCCCTTTGGGCATGTGATAATCACCATGTCGTTAGAATGATGACGTCATACAGACCCCCCCCCCCTTTGGGCATGTGATAATCACCATGTCGTTAGAATGATGACGTCATACAGACCCCCCCCCCCTTTGGGCATGTGATAATCACCATGTCGTTAGAATGATGACGTCATACAGACCTCCCCCTTTGGGCATGTGATAATCACCATGTCGTTAGAATGATGACGTCATACAGACCCCCCCCCCCTTTGGGCATGTGATAATCACCATGTCGTTAGAATGATGACGTCATACAGACCTCCCCCTTTGGGCATGTGATAATCACCATGTCGTTAGAATGATGACGTCATACAGACCCCCCCCCCCTTTGGGCATGTGATAATCACCATGTCGTTAGAATGATGACGTCATACAGACCCCCCCCCCCTTTGGGCATGTGATAATCACCATGTCGTTAGAATGATGACGTCATACAGACCCCCCCCCCTTTGGGCATGTGATAATCACCATGTCGTTAGAATGATGACGTCATACAGACCTCCCCCTTTGGGCATGTGATAATCACCATGTCGTTAGAATGATGACGTCATACAGACCTCCCCCTTTGGGCATGTGATAATCACCATGTCGTTAGAATGATGACGTCATACAGACCCCCCCCCCCTTTGGGCATGTGATAATCACCATGTCGTTAGAATGATGACGTCATACAGACCTCCCCCTTTGGGCATGTGATAATCACCATGTCGTTAGAATGATGACGTCATACAGACCTCCCCCTTTGGGCATGTGATAATCACGATGTCGTTAGAATGATGACGTCATACAGACCCCCCCCCCCTTTGGGCATGTGATAATCACCATGTCGTTAGAATGATGACGTCATACAGACCTCCCCCCCCCTTTGGGCATGTGATAATCACCATGTCGTTAGAATGATGACGTCATACAGACCCCCCCCCCCTTTGGGCATGTGATAATCACCATGTCGTTAGAATGATGACGTCTTACAGACCTCCCCCTTTGGGCATGTGATAATCACCATGTCGTTAGAATGATGACGTCATACAGACCCCCCCCCCCTTTGGGCATGTGATAATCACCATGTCGTTAGAATGATGACGTCATACAGACCCCCCCCCCCTTTGGGCATGTGATAATCACCATGTCGTTAGAATGATGACGTCATACAGACCTCCCCCTTTGGGCATGTGATAATCACGATGTCGTTAGAATGATGACGTCACTAGGCACTGTTTTAAGATGCAAGCCTAACCCTGTTTATGCGTATTAACTGCAATTCAGCCTTATGACGAAATAACTGATGTCTGTAGTAAATGCAATTCAGCCTTATGACGAAATACTGATGTCTGTATTAAATGCAATTCAGCTTTATGACGAAATAACAGTTTACTGCTGTCTGTATTAAATGCAAATCAGTTTTATGACGAAACGACTGATGTCTGTGTTAAATGCAATTCAGCTTTATGACGAAATAACAGTTTACTGCTGTCTGTATTAAATGCAAATCAGTTTTATGACGAAACGACTGATGTCTGTATTAAATGCAATTCAGCTTTATGACGAAACGACTGATGTCTGTATTAAATGCAAATCAGCTTTATGACGAAACGACTGCTGTCTGTGTTAAATGCAATTCAGCTTTATGACGAAACGACTGATGTCTGTATTAAATGCAATTCAGTTTTATGACGAAACGACTGATGTCTGTATTAAATGCAATTCAGTTTTATGACGAAACGACTGATGTCTGTATTAAATGCAATTCAGCTTTATGACAAAACGACTGATGTCTGTATTAAATGCAATTCAGTTTTATGACAAAACGACTGATGTCTTGTGTTAACCCTTTCACCGCCAGCCATATTTCAGCCAAAACATGTCCATTAAATTTACCTGGGTAGAGAACAAAATCCATCTGCAGTATTGGGGATTCTTCTGGGATATATATAAAACAAGGTTAATCCTTACTTCCCAAAACTAAGACAATAGGGTCTTTGGATAATAGACCCCAATTTGATGCCTTTTAGTGACATAGGTGTTAAATCACTGTGGTGCTAAAATGCGACTTTGGCGGTGAAAGGGTTAAATGCAGTTCAGCTTGATGACAAAACGACTGCTGTCTGTATTAAATGCAATTCAGCTTGATGACGAAACGACTGATGTCTGTATTAAATGCAATTCAGCTTGATGACAAAACGACTGCTGTCTGTATTAAATGCAATTCAGCTTTATGACGAAACGACTGATGTCTGTATTAAATGCAATTCAGCCTTATGACGAAACGACTGATGTCTGTATTAAATGCAATTCAGCTTTATGACGAAACGACTGATGTCTGTATTAAATGCAATTCAGCTTTATGACGAAACGACTGATGTCTGTATTAAATGCAATTCAGCTTGATGAAAAAACGACTGATGTTTGTATTAAATGCAATTCAGCTTTATGACGAAACGACTGCTGTCTGTATTAAATGCAATTCAGCTTGATGACAAAACGACTGCTGTCTGTATTAAATGCAATTCAGCTTGATGACGAAACGACTGATGTCTGTATTAAATGCAATTCAGCTTGATGACGAAACGACTGATGTTTGTATTAAATACAATTCAGCCTTATGACGAACCAACTGCTGTCTGTATTAAATACAATTCAGTTTTATGACGAAACGACTGATGTCTGTATTAAATGCAATTCAGTTTTATGACGAAACGACTGCTGTCTGTATTAAATGCAATTCAGCTTTATGACGAAACGACTGCTGTCTGTATTAAATGCAATTCAGCTTGATGAAAAAACGACTGCTGTTTGTATTAAATGCAATTCAGCTTGATGAAAAAACGACTGATGTTTGTATTAAATGCAATTCAGCCTTATGACGAAACGACTGATGTTTGTTTTAACCCTTTCACCGCCAAAGTCGCATTTTAGCACCACAGTGATTTAACACCTACGATTAAGGAGGCTTCAACACCAAAGACCCTATTGTCTTAGCACCACAGTGATTTAACACCTACGTCAGTAAGAGGCATCATATTGAGGTCTGTTATCCAAAGACCCTATTGTCTTAGGCATAAAAGGCATCAAATTGAGGTCTGTTATCCAAAGACCCTATTGTCTTAGCACCACCACAGTGATTTAACACCTATTCACTGGGCATCAATATTGGAGGTCTAGACCTTATTGTCTAGTATGTCAAGTAAGGATAGAATTTTATGTATGTCCAGAAGAATCCCCAATACTGCAGATGGATTTTGTTCTCTACCCAGGTAAATTTAATGGAAATGTTTGGCTGAAATATGGCTGGCGGTGAAAGGGTTAAATGCAATTCAGCCTTATGACGAAACGACTGATGTTTGTATTAAATGCAAATCAGCTTTATGACGAAACGACTGATGTCTGTATTAAATGCAATGTATTAAAGGTAATTCAGCTTTACGACAAAACGACTGATGTTTGTATGTGTGCCTGTTCTGGGCTATCTGCTGCTCTCTCCTCTCTCTCTCTCTCTCATCTCTCTCTCTCTCTCTCTCTCTCTTCTCTCCTCTCTCTCTCTCTCGCTCTCTCTCTCTCTCTCTCTCTCTCTCTCTCACGTTTTTTGCACAATGTGAGATACATATGTATGAGAGAGAGAGAGAGAGAGAGAGAGAGAGAGAGAGAGAGAGAGAGAGAGAGAGAGAGAGAGAGAGAGAGAGAGAGAGAGAGCAATGAACAAATTAACAAATGGTTTAACGATCATGCCTTTTGCCCATATCATAGGAGGTGAATATATAAAAACATGAATATTCAAATTCAAATTCAAAACAACTTTATTCATCATTGTGGAAATTAAATTGCAACCACAGGCTCAATAAACAATACTGAAGACAATCAGGTAAAGGTAAAGATGTGCCACCCCCCCTGCATTTCTCGGTTAATTGTATTTTTCCGTTTTTGTCTAATGCATAAAGAGATTGAACTGTAGTCAGCACTTTTTTCTTTAAGATAGGGCTTTATTCAGATGGCTTTAAAGAAACTGAATTGAGTTACAATTTGGCGTCTAACCTTATAAAGTTAATAAACTAAGATACAAACATAGATGTTTGCCAGCACAACTAAGATGACATGGCAACACAAAGCAGACATGACTCTTGATCTTGTAAATAAATAAATAAATAAATAAATAAATAAATAAATAAATAAATGAATACGTAAATAAACATAAAATAACATATGAAGTCATCGTTACAAGCCTTAAATCTCATAACCAACATATACTTTGCGATGTTTTTTCTCTCCTTTACCTATAAATAAACAGTAAATAACACATTAAAGCCATCGTTACAAATCTTAAATCTCATTACTAACAGAATGATGCCTTACATTGTCCTGTTTTCCGTTACATGTAAATACATAGTAAATCACATAGTAAGTCATCGCAACAACCCTTAGCTCTCATTACTAACAGATGCCCTACATTGTCATGTTTTCTTTTACTGGACAGTGAATATCAGCAGAAAATCTATAAGCTCTTTGATATCAGTATCATCAACCAACATTACAACAGCAGGCCTACTACGAAGTATGAGTACAAAAGAGAAAGAGAGAAAGAGAGAGAGAGAGAGAGAGAGAGAGAGAGAGAGAGAGAGAGAGAGAGAGAGAGAGAGAGAGAGAGAGAGAGAGAGAGAGAGAGAGAGAGAGAGAGAGAGAGAAGGGGGAGGGAGACAAAAGGGAAAAGATGGAGAGAAGAAGAGAAAGAGAGAGACAGAAGGGGTCAAAAAGGCACTTTTGTACATATGTCATGCCAGTGGTATAATTTATAAGTACATATGTCATGCCAGTGGTATAATTGGTATATACATAAATCATGCCAGTGGCGGTATAATTTGTATGTACGTATGCTATGCCAGTGGTATAATTGGTATGTACATATGTCATGCCAGTGGTATAATTTATATGTACATATGTCATGCCAGTGGTATAATTTATATGTACATATGTCATGCCAGTGGTACAATTGGTATGTACATATGCTATGCCAGTGGTATAATTGGTATGTACATATGTCATGCCAGTGGTATAATTTATATGTACGTATGTCATGCCAGTGGTATAATTTATATGTACATATGCTATGCCAGTGGTATAATTGGTATGTACATATGTCATGCCAGTGGTATAATTTATATGTACATATGCTATGCCAGTGGTATAATTGGTATTTACGTATTTATGTAAGTACATTGTTTACGAGTTCCCACTCCACCCACCATCCACCCTTTCTCCCCCCCCCCCTCACCCCCCCCCCCCCCCCTCCCCAGTCCCCCTCTTCCCACCCCTCTCCCCCTCTTGTCCCAACATATGATGTCATCCTCTCTCTCTTTCTATCTCCACTCTCTTGTCTCTCTCTCTCTCTCTCTCTCTCTATGAAGAAACTCTCTCTCTCTCCTCGCTCTCAGGCCAACTATGATGTCATCCTAGAGACTATCTCTACTCTCTCGTTGTCAGGCATATGAACTATGTGGAGCCGGAGTAGAACAGAAGAAAAACCACTCCTCGTTGTCAGGCCACAGAGACATCCTAGACATTCAGACAGACAGACAGACAAAACAAGCAGGCCAACACACATGTCATACTAGGAGACTAGAAGAAACATAGAGGTAGTGTCAGTGTTCCTCGTTGTCAGTCGGTGACGATGATGTCATCCTAGGAGACTAATGAAGAAACTAAACAAGTCAAGCATACCACTCCTCGTTGTCAGGCCAACATATGATGTCATCCTAGGAGACTATTGAAGAAACTAAACAAGTCAAGCATACCACTCCTCGTTGTCAGGCCAACATATGATGTCATCCTAGGAGACTATTGAAGAAACTAAACAAGTCAAGCATACCACTCCTCGTTGTCAGGCCAACATATGATGTCATCCTAGGAGACTATTGAAGAAACTAAACAAGTCAAGCATACCACTCCTCGTTGTCAGGCCAACATATGATGTCATCCTAGGAGACTATTGAAGAAACTAAACAAGTCAAGCATACCACTCCTCGTTGTCAGGCCAACATATGATGTCATCCTAGGAGACTAATGAAGAAACTAAACAAGTCAAGCATACCACTCCTCGTTGTCAGGCCAACATATGATGTCATCCTAGGAGACTATTGAAGAAACTAAACAAGTCAAGCATACCACTCCTCGTTGTCAGGCCAACATATGATGTCATCCTAGGAGACTAATGAAGAAACTAAACAAGTCAAGCATACCACTCCTCGTTGTCAGGCCAACATATGATGTCATCCTAGGAGACTAGTGAAGAAACTAAACAAGTCAAGCATACCACTCCTCGTTGTCAGGCCAACATATGATGTCATCCTAGGAGACTAATGAAGAAACTAAACAAGTCAAGCATACCACTCCTCGTTGTCAGGCCAACATATGATGTCATCCTAGGAGACTAATGAAGAAACTAAACAAGTCAAGCATACCACTCCTCGTTGTCAGGCCAACATATGATGTCATCCTAGGAGACTATTGAAGAAACTAAACAAGTCAAGCATACCACTCCTCGTTGTCAGGCCAACATATGATGTCATCCTAGGAGACTAATGAAGAAACTAAACAAGTCAAGCATACCACTCCTCGTTGTCAGGCCAACATATGATGTCATCCTAGGAGACTAATGAAGAAACTAAACAAGTCAAGCATACCACTCCTCGTTGTCAGGCCAACATATGATGTCATCCTAGGAGACTAATGAAGAAACTAAACAAGTCAAGCATACCACTCCTCGTTGTCAGGCCAACATATGATGTCATCCTAGGAGACTAATGAAGAAACTAAACAAGTCAAGCATACCACTCCTCGTTGTCAGGCCAACATATGATGTCATCCTAGGAGACTCTCTCATTCACTCTCACTGCCTTTCTCGAATTTGTGAGCTCGTATGACACACCCCACACCACACACACACACACACACACACACACACACTCCCCGAGAATTTGTGAGTGCATAAATGGCGTGCGTGTTGAAAGGGTGAGGTGGGTGGGGGGTGGGGGTCTGTTTGTCCATGCCTTGATTTTTTTCTTCTTCTTTGAAATGGTGTCAATAATGTGTATGTGAAAGGGGTGGGTGGGATGAACGGGGTGAGAATTTTTTGTTTGTTTGTTTGTTGTTGTTGTTGATTGTTTTCTCTCGTAATATTTGTAAAGCGCTCTGTGGATGATTTTTTTACCATCGAAGAGCGCTATAGAAGCTTCATTTATTATTATTATTATTATTATTATTAATGAAGAAACTAAACAAGTCAAGCATACCACTCCTCGTTGTCCGTTGTCAGGCCAACATATGCATGCCATATATCACAGCTGAAACCATATATTACAGAAAACGCAGGCCAACATATGCATGCCATATATCACAGCTGAAACCATATATTACAGAAAACGCAGACCAACATATGCATGCCATATATCACAGCTGAAACCATATATTACAGAAAACGCAGACCAACATATGCATGCCATATATCACAGCTGAAACCATATATTACAGAAAACGCAGGCCAACATATGCATGCCATATATCACAGCTGAAACCATATATTACAGAAAACGCAGACCAACATATGCATGCCATATATCACAGCTGAAACCATATATTACAGAAAACGCAGACCAACATATGCATGCCATATATCACAGCTGAAACCATATATTACAGAAAACGCAGACCAACATATGCATGTCATATATCACAGCTGAAACCATATATTACAGAAAACGCAGACCAACATATGCATGCCATATATCACAGCTGAAACCATATATTACAGAAAACGCAGACCAACATATGCATGCCATATATCACAGCTGAAACCATATATTACAGAAAACGCAGACCAACATATGCATGCCATATATCACAGCTGAAACCATATATTACAGAAAACGCAGACCAACATATGCATGTCATATTATATCACAGCTGAAACCATATATTACAGAAAACGCAGACCAACATATGCATGCCATATTATATCACAGCTGAAACCATATATAAGGCTACTGTGCATGACCACCTATCTTGAGCTCCGCAGAATCGGTCATATCCGTCCTTTTCTTAATAAATAATAATAATAATAATAAATAAAGCTTCTATAGCGCTCTTCGATGATAAAAAAATCATCCTCAGAGCGCTTTATAATATTACGAAAGGGGGAAAAAAAAGAAGAAAGAAATCACGCCGTTCATCCCACTCACCCCTTTCACATACACATTATTGAAACAATTTCAAAGAAGGGGATAAAATAAAAAAATAAAAATAAATTAAAAAAATCAAGGCACAGACCCCCACACACCTCACCCTTTCAACACGAACGCCATTTATACACTCACAAATTCTCGGGGAGGGAGAGGGGGGGAGGTCATACGAGCTCACAAATTCCCAAAACAATATGTGAATGTAAAACAATATTACGAGAAAGGCAGAGAGAGCGAAGGAGAGAGGGGGGGGGGGGACAGAGGAGGGGGGGACAGAGGGGGAGGACAGAGGGGGGGGATGAAAGGGCATAGGGGGGGGGGGGGAGAAAGAAAGAGATGGAGAAAGAGAGAGGGAGAGGCACACTTTACACGGGGTTTGTGTGTGAGATTGAAATTGAAATTATGAAGGGGAAAGGAACTTTTTGAACAGATGAGTCTTAAGGCCAGACTTGAATGCAGACAGGGACAAAGCGGACCGGAGGTAGAAGGGGAGCGAGTTCCAGATGGTGGGTACTTGATAGCTGAAAGAGCGGTGACCAAAGGACTTAAGTTTCATGCGGGGGACTTTGAGGAGTTTCTCGCTGCTAGAACGGAGAGTGCGGGATGGTTGATAGGTGATGAGATGGTTGGACAGGTATGTTGGCAAAGTGTTTTGAAAATGGCGGAAAGCGAGGATTGCTAGTTTGTACTCAATGCGAGCATGAATTGGCAGCCAGTGTAGTTTGATCAGAAGGGGTGTGACATGGGTTCTTTTAGATTTCCTCAGGACGAGTCTGGCTGCATTGTTTTGTATTCTTTGGAGACGATTGATTTGAACTGCGGGGAGTCCGGCAAGAGTTGCATTGCAATAGTCAACTTTGGAAAAGACCAACGAACATACTAGTTGAGTAGCGGCTTTTTCAGAGAGTGAAGGACGGATTGAAGCAATCTGTCTCAGAGCGAGGTAGGCGGAACGGCACAAGTGGCTGATCTGGGCGTCCATGGACAAAGAACTGTCCAAATGGACACCCAGATCCTTCACGCTGTTTTTGAAGGGAATGGTATTTGTGCCAACCTGCACAGACGCGACGCTAACCATTCTTACCATTGATGCGGTCAAAAAGCTCATGTCAGCATTTGTTTTGTCCAGACTGAACTATTGCAATTCTTTGTTTTTTGGTCTCCCAAACACGCTTCTCGACAAACTGCAGAGAGCTCAGAATCATGCTGCACGCATAGTCCTCAGAAAACGCAAATTCGACCATGCAAAGCCTCTCTTGAGGGAGCTGCACTGGCTTCCCGTTCGAGCCCGTATCGAATACAAAATTGCCACCCTCTGTTTTCGATGCCTCCACGATCTTGCTCCCTCCTATCTTTCAGACTTAGTTGTACCATACACACCATCGAGATCTCTCCGTTCCTCAGACGCCGGTCATTTGGCCATCCCGCGAGTTCACCTGGAGACATATGGCAAGCGTTCTTTTTCCTTTGCTGGCCCTACTGTTTTTAATTCGTTACCTTTAGCCCTTCGTAATGCACAAACGTTTGACGCTTTTAAATCAGGCAGGAAGACCTTCTTATTCCATACCTATTTTAACCATGATTAATCTGACGTGTATCAACCGTCAACCTGCTGATATGTCTTATCCCAAACGGTGTGTGTGTGCTTGCGTGTGTGTAGGTGAGTGCGTGCGTGCGTGTGTGTGTGTGTGTGAGTGAGAAGGCGCGAGAGAGAGAGTGGAGGGTGTGTTTTGTTGTTATTTTTTTTAGAGGGGGAGACAGCGCGGGGTGAGGGAGGGGAGAGGGGAAGGGGGTGGAGAGAGAGTGGAGGGGCTGGGGGTATATGTTCCCCGCATGTATTTAATTTTAATGTTTTCTAATGATATCTTGTTCTTACGATGTCAAAGTTCTTTTTTATGTTTTAATCTTGTATGTCTCCTTTCTCTTCTTTCTTAAACCTGTTGGTTTTTATCTTTGTAATGGCGCCTGGAGCCTCGCGAGGGACAGGCGTCACTTTTTAAAATAAATTAAATTATTATTATTATTATTATTATTATTATTATTATTATTATTATTATTATTATATAACAGAAAAACACAGGCCAACATATGCAAGCCATATATCACAGCTGAAACCATATATTACAGAAAACACAGACCAACATAGAAAACACAGGCCAACGAACTTTCAACCGTCACTGGTTCAGACACATGGTAAAACCAAATTCCAAATACCATCTTTTTATTTATGCTACAGTGGGCAGCCATATTTACAGAGAACACGGACCAACAGTTTCAACTGTCACTGGTTCAGACAGATGGAATTTATCACAGACCCCCAAAGCAGCTATTTACTGTCAGCCGCCATGTTTTCAGAAAACACTGGAACAATGCAAACCCCGCCAACAGACAAACTCCTTAGCACACTGGTGTGTTTAATAGCAGACCACCTTGATTTCAGGGTCATCAGAAAACACTGGAACAATGCAAACCCCGCCAACAGCCTACAAACTCTTTAGCACACCTGTGTGTTTAATGGCGGACCACCTTGATTTCAACATTTCATGGACGGTCGACTTTGTAACATGGCTCTAGCAGCCTACGTGTCAAAGGATAAAATTAAACGTTCTATTGCTTCAAGGTCGACTTTGTAACATGGCTCTAATAGCCTACGTGTCAAAGGTTAAAATTAAATGTTCCAATGTTTTAAGGTGAACTTTGTAACAATGTTATATTAGCCTACGTGTCAAAGGATAAAATAAAATGTTCCATTTGTAGGGGAAGACGGGATAAAAAGCGCATGGTCGAGTAAGAAGCCCACCCCAATTATCTCATGAAATAAAGAAAATTTCAGTCAAATTTGCCCATGAGACGAATGCTAGACATTAACGCTCGTCTCATGGGCAAAATGAGACTGAAATTTGCTTCATTTCATGAGATAATTGGGGTGGGCTTCTTACCCGACCATGCGCTTTTTACCCCGTCTTCCCCTAACATGGCTAGAGTAGCCTACGTGTCAAAGGTTAAAATTAAATGTTCCATTGTTTCAAGGTCGACTTTGTAACAAGGCTATAGTACCCTACGTGTCAAAGGTTAAAATTAAATGTTCCATTGTTTCAAGGTCGACTTTGTAACAAGGCTATAGTACCCTACGTGTCAAAGGTTAAAATTAAATGTTCCATTGTTTCAAGGTCGACTTTGTAACATGGCTCTAGTAGCCTACGTGTCAAAGGTTAAAAGGTTACAGGTCCCTTGGAACGTCAGGTTTTTTTTTCTTCAAACAGCTGAAGTACATGCCAAAGTTTATATGTTCCAGTAAAAAGTGACCTTTGACCAACGACCTTCATTTGCAAACTGGGCCTGCATGGATTTCCTCACTAAATATGTGCGCGACACCACTGTGCCATACTGCGCAGTGCATGGGGGGGGGGGGGCAGACATGTTTTCCTACCCGCCCCCCACAAGAAAAAATGAAAGCAAGCCAGCAAGCGAAAAGGGGAGAGAGAGAGAGAGAGAGAGAGAGAGAGAGAGAGAGAGAGAGAGAGAGAGAGAGAGAGAGAGAGAGGAGAGAGAGAGAAGAAAGAAAAGAAAGAAAGAGAGAGAGAGAGAGAGAGAGAGAGAGAGAGAGAGAGAGAGAGAGAGAGAGAGAGAGAGAGAGAGAGAGAGAGAGAGAGAGAGAGAGAGAGAGAGAGAGAGAGAGAGAGAGAGAGAGAGAGAGAAGAGAAAGAAAGAGAGAGAGAGAGAGAGAGAGAGAGAGAGAGAGAGAGAGAGAGAGAGAGAGAGAGAGAGAGAGAGAGAGAGAGAGAGAGAGAGAGAGAGAGAGAGAGAGAGAGAGAGAGAGAGAGAGAGAGAGAGAGAGAGAGAGAGAGAGAAAGAAAGAGAGAGAGAGAGAGAGAGAGAGAGAGAGAGAGAGAGAGAGAGAGAGAGAGAGAGAGAGAGAGAGAGAGAATGAGAGAAAGAGAAGAAAGAAAGAGAGAGAGAGAGAGAGGAGAGAGAGAGAGAGAAACTCAGAACTCAGAACTCAGAACATTTTTAATGATTAGGCCATCTGCCCGTATCAAGAAGGGGAGGTGAGGGGAAGGGGTGTTGGTGTAAATACATTGATCATTCATAGATAAGGGAAAATAAAAATAAACATAAAAAGTAAACAATAATGATCGAACCCAATCCAAAGTAAACCAACCAAGGGAACACATAGCAAGGCATAAGAAAGGGAAGTGGAAGGAACATACATAAATGGTATGAAGTATTACGAGCAGCGACATAAACTATTGTCAGCTGTTGTATCTTACATTAACAAAAATTACCACGTGCAATAATTAAGTGAGGAATGGGAGGAAATAATTTCATAATTATACACATTTCATTCCTCTATGTGTCTCGCACGCGCACACGCACACATACACTTACACTTACACGCACGCACACGCGCACACGCACACGCACGCACACACACACACACACACACACACACACACACACACACACACACACACACGTTCGCACACATCAACGCACGCACGCATGCACAATATCTTTTTTTTTCCTCTCGTATTGGTTGGGAAACAGTGGGAGAAGATGGTTATTATTTGATGAACATAGCCAATCCAACCTCAAAGCGGCGTACTTTACTTTTAAACACCGCATATCAATAGGTTCATATAAACAAAATATAATACAAACAATAATAAACGAAGCCTTTTTCAAAAAGCCACTCAAAAGAAACAGCGAGCATAAAAATACAAAGAGCACGCGTCTTAACTGTTAACTTACTCTGAACTGCTTTAAACATTTTACATTATGACTTATATTCACTTATATTTATATTGAAGGCTTAAATGGGTGGAGGGGATGGGTAAAGCAAGACATTCACACCACACAATATATGTTGCCCTTCATCTGACATGGAATACTAGTATTTCTTACAGCAAATGCTTTAGACAAATAAAGAGCAAGTTTGAAACAAATTCTTGTGTCAGAGAGTATCAAGGTAAGTTTGAAGGCATTTGGGTGGGCATAATATTTGTTGGGAATGTACATTTCTCTTAATTGCTTATATCGTGGACACACTAAAATAAAATGTAATTCTGATTCAGGGGTGTTTGGACAAAATGGGCAGTCAGTTTTTCTTTCTGTCTTGAAGTATATTGACCTGTGGGTTTTTAGTTGAGAAACTCCTAGTCTGACTCGTGTTAGGTGCTTTCTTAATATGGGATTTTTAATCACACATAAATAATGAGGAGGGCCCTGCAAGGTTCAGAATGTTGAATACAACTGAAATCATTCTTTTGAAACAATAATGGAGTCAAGATCTTGGATATGGCAATCGATCAATCTTTGTTTAAAGGTGGATACAAACATCCTAATGTTTTCTACACCTTGATTCTCCCACACAAATCCAAAACCATATTTATATAATGTATACATA
>JAGGCT020004248.1:5089880-5092380 GCA_017654935.2 Phymorhynchus buccinoides | reverse complement strand
AAGATGAGTATGTAAAGTATGATTAGGATTGGTTTTTGTCATGTGTTTGTGCACTTCTAAATGTTTGCATGTTAAAGATGAATACGAAAAGTAGGATTATAGGGGGGGGGGGGGGGGGGGGGTCTCCGTGTGTATGTGCTTAATTTATGCACGTTCAAAATGAGCATTGTTAATAATATTAGGTTTGATTTTGTTATTGTTGTGCTACTATATAGGGTTGTTTTTTGCACTCTTATGGGCCTATGTTGCTTTGTCTGTGCTCATTTTCCTTTTCCATTTCTACTTTTATATTTGTAACTTTTTTTTTCTCCAGAGGGCTGGATGTAAAAAAAGCATATTATGGCTTATTCTATTACCCTCTACAAATAAAATTAATTCAATTCAATTCAATTCAATTCTTTATCCCCAACTAAGAATATAGAGAGGATTATCCCCACTCGAGCGTTACGCCACCTGGCGGGCAAAAGAGCCAGCTAAGTCGCTCATTGTTTTTTAGTTGGTGTTTTTTTATAATGGCAGAAAAACGATATATAAAATATTATTATTTGGTTTACTGACTGTTCCGTGGATTTTTGTCACCTGGATAAACCAATTATAGGCCTGCTTTGACAGCAGAATTTATTATTGTATTTTCTTTTATTTTTAGTGAAAACGAAAGTAACCCATGCACAAAGAGAGAAGTGCTTCCACGTGAGCCTAATTTTGTCCAATCAGAACACGCCACGGACGCGTCTTCAGCAACGATCGGAAGCACACCTCTCCTACCTCCCAGTGTAAAGAGAGCACGACTTTCAACTTCTAACCGGCAACAAACGTTGCTAGTCTGTTTTTTGAGGTAGGGTTTAGACCTTTATAAACTTACAGACACTGGTGCTTTTTAACAGATATTTGTTAATTGATGTGATCAGTATGATATATCTCCCACTTGTTTTATATTCCCAAAGGAAACTAAAAGCGTGACACGTTCTCTTTACTGATTATGGCCCTTTGTTATGCCGTCTGCTCAAGTGCTTAGTAAGCCTAGAACTGCTTGCGAATTTGGTAGTAAAAGGACTGGCTTCTGCCTAAGCCTCGCGGTTTATAAAACGTCCCATCCCAAAAACAATTCAATCATCATAATCATCTTATTCTCCTTAGACAGCCAACTTCACGCTGAAGATTCTGCTGCATTTATTGATTGTAGGGGGTAGACCTAGTTGTAAAGTACTAAAGAGAGAAAATAGCAAAAGATAGAGTACAAAGTGAAACATATTTATTATTATGGGGAAAAAAGAAATGATTCCAAGATAGTCAGGAAATAATTGAAGTATTTATAGATCTATGCACAGTTTACTATGTACTATGTATGAACGTATGTCTGTTACAGTTAGAAAATGTTTGTACGAATGGTGAGTGAAAAACACATTGAGTTGCTTAGCAAGATTATGCGCTATATAAGCATTATTAATTATTCTTATTATTATTATTATGAGATTCAAACCGAAGGAAGGAGATATTGAAAGATTTGATTTTTTGGGGAAAAAGGTGGGAGGGGGTTGGGGGTGTGATAGAGGGAAAGACGAGGTAAAAGTCATGCCCGACCGTTAAATGTCCCCAGCCTGGCCAGGGACACCCGAGGCCCCGCATGATGCATGTACAAGAGTGTGTCGTGCACGACTGTTAAGTCCCCCCAGATCAGCCGGGGAAGCTCGGGCCCCACATGCATGCATGCACAGGAGTGTTTGTATTATTTAGGGGACATGCATGTTTTTAGGTGTGGGAATGCAGGGTGGGAGGTGGGGAGCATCGTCACTAAATGCATTCAAGAACTCAGATTGATATTTTCAGAATATTGTGTATTCGGTGTCAGGTTGTGTCCGTCTTTTTTGGTGTGCGGGTCCCACACTGTGCTGGAATACTCAAGAACTGGACGAACAAGTGCCTTGTACTGTTGTAGGCAGTTTCTCTAATTTTTTGTTATTGTCTAGAGATTTCGTGTTAAAAAAGCAGAGGTCTGTTTGCTTCTGTTGAGTTTGTGACTCCATTGGATGTCATCCGTGATTGTAACGTCCAGGTACTTGATTTTTGGACTTCTTCAAGGTTGATTGGCCAGGATAGTGTATTCTCTCTCTCTCTCTATCTCTCTCTACTCTTTCTCTTCTCTCTCTCTCTCCTCTCTCTCTCTCTCTCTCTCTCTCATCATCCCTAGAACCAATGACTATAAAGAACTTAACATTACCATTGATTTTAAATGCCTACTAATAAAGGTACCTTTATGTACAAGATCAGAAATAAGCTATCACCAAAATGTCTTATAGTAATATTAACTAAATTTAAAGTCCATACAATCGAAGCAAAAACCAACTTAACAATGCCCCGCCCCAGAACGATCTATATATAACATCCTTACATTCTCTGGTGATAACTGTGGAACGAACCTCACTGAATATCTGAAAAATGAACTAGCGTATTTCCTTCTCAAAATCTATCACAAGCTCTAATAGACAATATGTTTATAGTA
>JAGGCT020004248.1:5049826-5089380 GCA_017654935.2 Phymorhynchus buccinoides | reverse complement strand
TATTATTATATGTTTTGTATGTGTTAGAGTGTGTATTTAATTGTAGTTCTAAGCGGTTCCTATGTGACTATTATTGTGTTTTTGGTATGTGAGAGTGTGTCATTAAATGTAGTTCTAAGAGGTTCTTATGTGACTATTATGTTTTTTGTATGTGAGAGTGTGTCATTAAATGTAGTTCTAAGAGGTTCCCATGTGACTATTATTGTGTTTTTGGTATGTGAGAGTGTGTCATTAAATGTAGTTCTAAGAGAAAAAAACCTCAAACTGCAACGTCACTGGAACAACACTGCAGAAAGGACAGTATTGTTTTTTTATTTTCATCTTGTTGGTTTTTTTGCTCCTTTTGTTGCCTACTTTTTGCTCCTTTTGCTATATTTGCTGTTTTCTTGTTTGTTTATGTTGATAAAGGCGCATTCGCCGAAATATCCAGTAGTTTTGTTTTGTCTCTTGTGAATAAAAAAAAACGTCACTTTACACTTGTCGTGTAGTAGCTCTAAGAGGTTAACAAAAAATGTTTTCCTTTTGACAATGATTTTAGGTTGCGTTGTTGTTTTTTGTTTTTTTAAGATTTGTAAAAAAAAATTGGCAACTGCACATGTAATCAATCTTTGTATGTATTGTGCTTTGAATATAAAACTATAAACTTCTTGGAATTGTAGCAGAGCTATCTAAAATGCCTTCATAATTTTTTGTCATTAGTTTGACAGGGTATTGCTATTGCGGCCCCTGTTTTTGTGTGGGTTTTTTCAGTTGGGGGCATTGTACCCTTGCACCATAAGATGAAGTTCCAGGTCAGGATAAAAAACAAAAACAAGTACTTTTGTGACCCAGCCAGTCAGGTCTTCACGTGATCCCCAAAATCATGCTGCTTTGTTAAATCTATATGTATTTTAAGAAAATATGATTATTGAAAATGTATAACCAATTTTGCACAGTATTCTAATCCTCTACAGCATGTTCCCACAATCTGTTCACATCTTTCTGTGCTGTGTTTGTCACTGACCAACAGGCAAACTAACAACACAAACAGGACCTCCTTGGTGGAGGTGTAAAGAAAAGCATGACGTTTCTTTTCTTCTGGGTCCTCCCCCAGTCAAAGTGGTGTTTGTCATCAGCCGGTTGATGTTGGTCACTAAAGCTAGGCTACTCAATAAGAAGACGACTTAAAATGTGGCAAATTCACGAGAATTTCACGAAAGTTTGGTCTCTGCTGAAGAATCAGGGCTGATGCAGGTTTCTTGCCTATTCACAAGGCATGAGATAGTATGAGACTTACCATCATATCTTAGAGTCCTTCTAAAATAGTAGGATTTCATAGGACTTTAGGATTTCTACATGAGTGCAACTTTTCCTGGTACAGTGGAACCTCCCTTATAAGACCTCCCATTATAAGACCCCCTCCCACATAAGACGTGCTTCTCTGAGACATTGCCTTTCTTTTATAAGTATTAAAATACGTGCTTCTCGGAGACATTGCCTTTCTTTGTAAGTATTAAAATTACCTCCCTATAAGACCTCATTTTGGACAATTTTTTAAGGTCTTCTATATATAAGGAAGGTTCCACTGTATATAAGGATTTCCTGTTTTTGAATTTTACCAGAAAAGGAATTTCCTTTTTTTAAAACTTGTCAAACAAGATCTTTGTCTGTCTGTACTGTTTTTTTCAAACACTTTAAAGGCATCAAATAAGCATTTGTATAAATTGTGGAAAAAGCAAACTAAAATATGTTCATAAATCATTTTTTCTTCAGCTGCAGGGGGACATTACCCTTAGACCCCGGCATTTCAGGTTTTTTCATTTTGTGTAGTTCCACCCATGCTTCTAAGATATTGTGATGATAAGTCTCATACTATCTCAATGTGAACAAAGACTACAGGGGAAGATAAACATCCGGTCTCTTTTCCCTATATGAGTAGTGAGGACAGAAACACTGGTTATGTCCCTTTGAAACGTGACACATTTTACACATCGATAGGCCAGTTGAATTCTCCGTTCAAGTTCCAGTCCGAATTTTTGGATAGCCTCCACTGTGAATAGTGTACACGTCCGCACTAACGATAACTCTATCAGCCCGGTTCGCCGAGCTTTTAAGTAATCCATCTTACCCTTTTAGAATATCTTTGATGTGAATACGGGCCCAGTCAGGGACTGTGTGTGTTGGAATGTCAATACAAATTGTTTTGTTTGAATATGGGATTGCCCAGTGTATTGATAAAGTGAGTTTTATCACAGGGGTTTATGATTATTTATATCCGTGCGTATTTTCAATTATGTACTTGTATTTGGTGTAATCATAATGGCATTGATGTTTTTACCATGTTAATATTTGAAACATGTGTTTCCTGTATCTTTTTCAAATTACCTTGATTCATGCTTAGTGGCTGCAGAATGCAGTGAGCAGTTGAGTGTTTGCATTGTGAAAGTATGTTTTGTGTTGGTGATATTTGTTTCTGTATATTCTTAGAAAGAAATGGAAAGCTTTTGTGGAATTTGGAATATTTTTTAATGGATTAATTGGTATGTGTGTGTGCGCGTGCGTGTGTGTGAGCGTGTATGTGTGCGTTCTTGCATGCATGCTTGCCTCTGTGTGTGTGTGTGAAGTGTGCGTAATGTAATGTACTTTTTTATGCAGTGCAAACACAGGAACAGCACAAACACAGAACAATATGCACTCAGTGTAACAGAGCAAACCAAATTAAAAGCTGGGTTGCTTTATTAATGTTTCAAAATGTTCTAAGCTGCTCCAATTCAAAAGGACTAATTGGGGGAGGGGGGGGGGAGACAGTGAAAATGAAAACAACAACAAAAAACAACGGAATAATCAGGATGAATGAAAACTCGAAGAACCATTTTCAACTGATCCATTCTCAAACACCACTGAAATAAAGAATCCACAGAGAAATACAGACAGAGGGCACAGAGAACACAGACTGAGCAGATAACATGAACAGTGTATCTCTGACAAAGACAACACACAAATCATGAGGTCTTTCTGAAACCCAGCATGTACAACATTCACACCTGAAGAAACACAATGAACAACAACCAAGCAAGGCATTCCACTTCATACAAGTGTGAGCCAGTCAGTCGTGTCCCATTATGACTTCCAGATAGCAGAGGAGGCAGCTGCTATTCCAGAGGGCTGGGCTGAAATATGTTTATAGCGGAGAAGCCTCGCCCAGAGTACATCCCCACTCTCAGCCAAGAGGACTTTAGGACAGCTGGGATTGGAGAAGGTCCTCAAAGGCCAACCAATCCCCAAGGCTGCAGCACTAAGAGCCAGAGCTAATGCCTCTTAGTTTGAAAATGACAGTTACAGTCATTCACGAAACACTAAGCTGTACAGTGATTTTCCATTACTGCAGAACATCATTTATCCTACAGCTCTCACTGTCACTTTACTGTTGGCCCCAACTTCAGGCTAATGTCAAGCAATGACAAAAGCCATTGGAGAGAAAGGCCAGTTTAAGGTGTGGGGCTCCACCCAGTGACCCACCATGGTCAGTGTTGGACATCACATAAAACAGTGGAGACCTCTAATTAAAAAACAAAAACGTTTTTTGAGTTTGGGCAAAAATAAAGTAAATCATTAAAATAAAAATACTGAATCTTTGTGATCAACCTGATATTGCTTTTCTTTACAATAACCACATACACACACACACACACACACAGAGTGACACAAGCACACACACACACACACGCATGCATGCACACGCATGCATACACACACTTTAAAACATAAAATACAAATACATATTCCAAATGACATGTTTTAACTATGTAAAATACACAATTCAACTCTAAAACAAGTTTTAAAATGTATAAAATACTATAGAACCACAGAAGGCTTTGAACCATGAAAAATACATGACCAAATTCTAAAAGTTTTGAAGCATAGAATTCTATTTTACAACCCGTTGAACCAGTGCAGATTTTGAAGCATTTGAAATTCTAATTTGCCCACAGTCCTGTCAACTGCCTCGGTCATCTTAGGACTGTTGCCATGTACCATAAAATGCGGACCATAAGCCGCTACTTATTTCCTTAACTTTGGTCCATGCGGCTTATATACTCAGACCTGTAGTGTTTACTCTACTCTTTTCGAGTAGTATTCTACTCAATTTGGACCTCTACTACTCTTCAAAACTGAAAATAATGCTCTTTAACCCTTTCACTGCCAATGTCGCATTTTTGCACCACAATGATGTAACACCCATGTTATTAAAACCCTTGAAATCAGGGTCTGTTATTTAATGACATTGTGTTTCTAAATTTGGGCAATAAGGATTGACCCTATTCAAAATGTGTCACAAAGAAATCTCACAATATTGCAGACAATATATTTTCTGTAGTCAAGTAAGTTCATGGAAAATTTTGACTCAAAGATGGCTGGTGGTGAAAGGGTTAATTCTTGATTACTACTCATTTTCAGTTATCATTATTTGATGGTTTAATGAATAAAACTACACATTTTGAGCCCAAGCTACTCATTTCAGCTATCCAGACTACTCAAGACTTGTGTATGGGGTAAACAGGTCTGTATACTGATGCGGCTTGTACGTGGATTGTTCTAATTTATGTTTATCAGTGTTATGGAATCTGTTTCCAGACCCATTTTCAGCATATTCTTTAGCTTCATTGTAGCCATCAAGACTGGTTTTGACACTTACCACAAATCCCATGTTAAAAAGTTTTAGATCTTTAACCCTTTCACCGCCAGCCATATTTCAGGCAAGAAATCCCATTCAATTTACCTGGGTAGAGAACAAATTCCATCTGTAGCATTGGGGATTCTTCTGTGGCACATGTAAAATAAGGTCTATCCTTACTTCCCAAAACTAAGACAATAGGGTCTTTGGATAATAGACCCCAATTTGATGCCTTTTAGTGACATAGGTGTTAAATCACTGTGGTGCTAAAATGCGACTTTGGCTGTGAAAGGGTTAAATACTCTGTATTAGCATGATTTATGTTTTTGTGTTGCTTTCAGCACATAGGTAGGCAAAATCTACTGCTTTTTTGCTTAACTTTGTCAACTTCTTTTATTGAATAATTTTCTCTGCGACTTATATAATGCTGCGGCTTATATGTGAATAAATACTTAATATTATGTCAATTTAAGATATGCGGCTTATATACAGGTGCGCCTTATAGTCAGTTTTTACGGTACAGTTCTACACACATTTACAATGAAATAACATCCTGATACATCTTTACACATCCTAATGCATCCTAACACAGTTTGATGCATCCTAACACATCCAAATACACCATAAAACATCCTATCTGAACACGTTAACTCATTCGCATCGCAACGATTTTGAATTATTCCAAAAAAATCACAAATGACTCCAGCCATACACACAGACAAAAGGAGAAATGAAAGATTACGGGTTTTTACTTCAGGTTTAGACATAGGGAATTGGTAGATCAGACTTCTTTTATATATAGACTTTATATAGAGAACTCTACACCGATCAGTTACACCACTACAAAAACAAAGTCAGAGGCAAAATTGTGGTCTAAGAGAGGGAAGCGAGTTTAGAAGTGACCAAGGTATGGTGTGCACAGATTTACTTCCCTTGAAGCAAATGCATCTTCTTCTTCTGCGTTCCCAGGCCATAATGGGTGAGGTGATTGTTGTGTTCAACTTAAGCTGCAAACGAGTTGCCATAAGGTACGTATGTGTCCGGTTTTCAGTTTTCACTGGTGTCCCCGCTGCGTACAGGCGACACAGAAAACTTATTTGGAAGATTTTTTGGAAAAAAGGCAGGAGAATGGGCCAATAAGTCAGAAAGATAGTAGATGATAGAAAGCAAAGGGAAAAGGCAGAGTCAAAGAGAGTGGCAGATTAAAGGAAGTTACAAGTACAGAACTTCCAGAAGGTGGGGAAACTATTTTTATGAAAGACCCCCACGGTATCCCCATGGGGAGAGACTCGTGGACGGGGCGGGGGTCGCCCAGCTCCCTGTATGGAGGCACGAGGCATCCACCCACTGCCCCTGAAGCAAATGCATCAAACAGACAGCTACCTATTAATTCCAGACACATATGGCCGGAACGACTTGAATGAGTTAACCCAATGACTCCCAACCATTCGAACCGAGAATCGATCCCAGTCCCCAGAGAGAAGGGAATTAACTCTGAACATACACCAAATCTTTTCATTAAAAAAATCACCCAGAATAAAGTCTAACTCGCATTTCATTTCTGAAAGATGCATATTGAATAGCAATGATAATATTTGCATTTGAAAGCTAACACTATCACACAACAAACCATGAATTGGGGTAAAAAATCCATCATGGCACTCCAAGCATCGCGCCGAGTCAATACTGCGCACGTCACGTGGAAAGAAGAAAAAAAAATTGTGTCACTTTGAAAAATCCGTTCAAAAAGACTAGTGGGTGCTTTCCCTTGCTGTAAAAGCCAGAAACGGATCAGTGAGACTCAGGTAAAGGAAGCACTAACTTAGTATATTGCATTGTGGGTTGGGTGAAAGTGAAAGTGAAACTACTAGACCTGCTGTTCAGCGGGCGCGATCGGGCATTACGCGAACCAGACAACGAACGTTTTTTGGAGGTTCAAATGTCTGGGGGGGGGGGGGGGGGGGGGGGGGGGTCTCGGAGGGTTAACCCACCCTCACCCTAGAAACAAACCAGAAGAAGCAGAAAACCAAAGAAGAATTATCCACTTCCTCACTGATATCCACAGCACACAAGGTTAGGCTGTGCGGAGAGCACCACCCATTCTGATTCAAGAGAAAAAAATCCATAACAAAGAAAGATCATAGCATCACACAGGCTCACAGATACTGCAGAAAAGACATTACAAATGTCACAACATTCTAGTGTGCATAATACTTTTTTTGTCACAAGCTAATTGCTAGATGACAGCAACAACGACTACAAAAACTGGCACACCTAAAACAAATTGACGCTGATCTATTGGCTGCGATGCGCTCTCCAGGTGGGAGCAACCCGAATTTCACAGAGACGCCTCTGACTATAAAGTATCTGATACATTCTGGACATTTTGGGGGAACCCTGACCAGCATTAGAAATTCTACACTTACTTTAAGAAACACGTCACTAGTGCTCTTGACAACTGTGTGTAGACTTCACATGTTGTTGAGAAGGAACTGCAATGTGTGTTACTGCAGTGTACAGTGTTACTGGTGTTTACTCTGTTTGTGCGTCTTCAACTGATATGAATATCTGAAAGCAGCAGGACAGTGAGGACATCTGTAGGGTTTCTCTCCTGTGTGAATCAGACGATGCTGTGCCAGATTAGCGGCCAGCATAAAACCTTTCCCACAGTCTGAACACACATGAGGTTTTTTAGCTGTGTGGGTCAGACGATGTTCTGCTAGAATACTAGACCTGGCAAAACCTTTCCCACAGTCTGAGCACACATGGGGTTTGTCACTTGTGTGATTTCTCTTGTGCCTTGTTAAATGGTTAGTCTTTGTGAAAGCTGCCCCACAGACATCACAGACATGGGGTCTGTGCCCTTCATGAACTGACTTTATGTGAGAGGTTAAACTACCAAAAACTTTAAAACCACTGTCACATTGTGGACACTTGTAAGGCTTCTCTCCTGTGTAAGGCCTCTCCCCTGTGTGGGTTCTCTTGTGTATGGTCAGGGCATCTGCCCGGGTAAAACTCTTATTGCACACATCACACACAAAAGACTTAACACCACTATGAATCAACTTGTGTCTCCTAAGAGTGCTGGAGTCATAGAAAGATTTTCTGCAGACATCACACACATGCTGTGTACTTCTGTTCTTTTCATCTTGATCACCAGTGTAATCATCATCACCTTTATCTACTATCATGTTTCCTTTAACATGACTATCCACCTCGTTATCTATGTCTACATGGTCACAGTTACCAGCATCATATCTGTCAGGTGTGGAGGACCCAGGTAACACCATGTGCAATTCCTCTCCATGAACTGACGCCAGGTGGAGTTCCAAACTGCTGATCAGCACAAAGGCAGCAGGACAAAGGTAGCACGGGTGTTTTGAGTCCAGAAACAGCAGTGAAGTGTTGTCAGACATGGGTTGTTCTGTGCTGTAGACAGCTGAGGGCTGATCTGTGCTGTAGACAGCTGAGGGCTGATCTGTGCTGTAGACAGCTGAGGGCTGATCTGTGCTGTAGACAGCTGAGGGCTGATCTGTGCTGTAGACAGCTGAGGGCTGATCTGGCGAGTCTTCCTCCATGGACCATGCTGGTTCCAGCTTCTGTAAAAACAAAACTTGTGCATATTTAATACCTTTTAACTCATTCCACCCCACAACAATGGATTAGCAATGCCTGCGCCCCATGAATCGTCGGGCATGCTGTACTTTGTCAGAGAAAGCACTTCAAGCTGTGGAGACTTCAATGCATAATTTTCACAAATGAAGAATGGGAGAGAGGGACAAATACAGACACAGTCTGGCACACATGCGGACACAGACACTATCAATCAATCAACCAATCAATCAAATCATTTATTGTCCTTTTAAAACAGTGCACAAAGGGAACAAACAAACAACAGACAAGTACAGTGGAACCTCCCTTATAAGACCTCCCATTATAAGACTCCCTCCCACATAAGACCTACTTTTCTGAGACATTGCCCTTCGTTGTAAGTATTAAAATTACCTCCCTTATAAGACCTCATTAGGGATGATTTTTGAAGGTCTTATATGGGAGGTTCCATTGTACAGTAAAAAAAATTGATCATGACACAAAAGATATTGTATTATCGGGTACATTAAATTAGTCATTATAAACAGTATGTTAATTATATGCATTATAAACTTTATATTAATTATTAAGACTAACTGATTTAACCTAAATTAAACACTGATACACACACACACACACACACACACACACACACACACACACACACACACACACACACACACACACACACACAAAACAACAACAACAACATACAGTATTCATACGGCGCTGAATCTTGATATAAATCAAATCAAAGTGCACATGTATACACGTTAGCATTCATAATGCATTCAAACAAAAATGCAATACAAAGCGAACATACACGTATGACATAAATGGTATACAGCAGAAAAAGACCTAAAGGCAAGAGAGAGAAGAGAAAGAGAGTGGAGCCTCAATGATGGTGGAAAGGTGGGTTTTGAGGTTAGATTTGAAAGCAGAGAGGGTCGGTCGCTGATGCTGACACACACACACACACACACACACACAAGGGAGCAGTGCCACCCACCCCCTTTCCCTGGCTCAGAGGAGGAGGGGGGGGGCAGCTCCCCCAAAAATGAGAGAGAGAAGAAAAGACAGAGAGGAGAGAGGGGTGATTCAAGGCCTTAATTTTTTAAAACAATGATTTGCATTGATTTATTCAAACTTCTGATACTAAAATTATGGCCATTCTTAAATGTTCAAGTATGAGACCTATCAAATGCTGTTCTCATTTCTTCTTGTCCATTTTTCCCCCTTCCCCCCCCCCCCCCCCCCACCCCCTTCTCCACTTTCCCCCTGTGATTTTGAAAAAGTCTGTTGCACCCCAATTCTGCTTCTGTCACCCCCCCCCCCCCCCCCCCTTTCGTTCTACACCCCACCCCACCCCACCCCCACCCCTTCCGCATCACTGAAGGCAAAAAGTACAGACAGCACATAAAATCCATTATTAAATTAAGTTGCTAATATGATTTCACGTGATTGCAACTGACGTGATTTGACCTTTGATTAGACAATAATACCAAACAAATGTAACTTTTCCAACACACGTTTTAATACTAAAGCTCTGCTATTTAACCCTTTCGCCACCAGCCATTTTTCAGCCAAAAATTTATGTCAAACTTAACCTGGGTGAAGAAAAGTTGGCCTCCGCAATACTGTGAATACCCCTAAGACATGTATCGAATAAGCTACAGGGCTCCCAGGGACCCCATTTGGGGGTCTATGAAGCACTAAAATTCTACAGGACCCTCTAAAAGAATGTGCAGGGGGTCCCAGGGATGCACTAGAAAAATTTTTTTTTTAGCATTCGCAATGCCACTGGGACCCTCTATCCCGCCTCTAGGACCCTCTATGCTGCAAGTGAAGGAGTCCCTGGGACACCTTGTTTTGCGGGACGATTGGGAGCCCTGAAGCCCTTTCCTTAATTCCCCAAAATTAACAAGATAAAGTCATTGTATTTAGATCCTTATTTCATGCCTTTTAGTGACACAGGTGTTAAGTCAGTGTGGTGCAGAAAACTGAGAAATGCGACATCGGCAGCAAAACGGTTAAACAAAGAACTACTCACTAGGACAAACTCCACAGCTGAGTCTGCAGAACATTCCATGGCTTGGTCCGTCTCTTCTGTGGACAGTCTCCCATGTGGCAAGGACATCTGTAATGAGGAAGAAAAATATCTTTTTAGGATTCCTTCTTCTTTCTCCTCTTTATCTTTTCTCTTCAATTGCTTAACTCATTCGCATCGCAACGATTTTGAATGATTAAAAAAACGCACAAATCACTCCAGCCATGCACACAAACAAAACATACATAAACAAAACGAGAAATTAAAGAAGATTACGGGTTTTTACTTCAGGTTTAAACATAATAATAATGATTTTATTTGATATAGCGCTAACAATCCACACTATGAGTATGCTCTGTGCGCTTTACAAATTGAAATATAAATAAAACATCAGGCATGAAGTAAAATCAGAAAATAACAAATAACGAATAGCATACACTTGATAAGAAAATACAAGATAAGATGGTCCACATACCACAACCGACAACACTTTCATAAGATAACAACAGATTAAAACTTACTTACTTACATAGGTTAGTGGTAGATAGATATATAGACTTTATATAGAAAAACTCTCTACACTGATTGGTTCCCCCACAACAAACCACTACAAAAGCAAAAATCAGAGGCAAAATTGTGGTCTAAGGGAGCGAAGCGAGTTTAGAAGTGACCAAGGTATGGTGTGCACACATATTTACTTCCCATGAAGCAAATGCATCAAATTGACGGCTATCTATTAATTCCGGACATATATATGGCCGGAACGACTTGAATTAGTTAATCTGTACTTTAGTTTCTATGTACAGCCAAAAATAGGAACTTAAGGAAGTGAAGAATCTCAGCAAGACACTTCCTACCCTGTTCAAAGTAGTCACGTTGAATCCAATGTTGAAGGGAAATGATACATGTAGAACACAATAACACTTGACAGTACAGGCTTCACTGCTCTTTGTTCATTACGCCATACTGAATCCAATGTTGAAGGGAAATTATAGAACACAATTACAGCACAGGCTTCACTGCTCTTTGTTCATTACATCACACTGAATCCAATGTTGAAGGGAAATGATAGAACACAATTACAGCACAGGCTTCACTGCTCTTTGTTCATTACATCACACTGAATCCAATGTTGAAGGGAAATGATAGAACACAATTACAGCACAGGCTTCACTGCTCTTTGTTCATTACATCACACTGAATCCAGTGTTGAAGGGAAATGATAGAACACAATTACAGCACAGGCTTCACTGCTCTTTGTTCATTACATCACACTGAATCCAATGTTGAAGGGAAATGATAGAACACAATTACAGCACAGGCTTCACTGCTCTTTGTTCATTACGTCACACTGAATCCAATGTTGAAGGGAAATGATAGAACACAATTACAGCACAGGCTTCACTGCTCTTTGTTCATTACATCACACTGAATCCAGTGTTGAAGGGAAATGATAGAACACAATTACAGCACAGGCTTCACTGCTCTTTGTTCATTACGTCACACTGAATCCAGTGTTGAAGGGAAATGATAGAACACAATTACAGCACAGGCTTCACTGCTCTTTGTTCATTACATCACACTGAATCCAATGTTGAAGGGAAATGATAGAACACAATTACAGCACAGGCTTCACTGCTCTTTGTTCATTACATCACACTGAATCCAGTGTTGAAGGGAAATGATAGAACACAATTACAGCACAGGCTTCACTGCTCTTTGTTCATTACATCACACTGAATCCAGTGTTGAAGGGAAATGATAGAACACAATTACAGCACAGGCTTCACTGCTCTTTGTTCATTACATCACACTGAATCCAGTGTTGAAGGGAAATGATAGAACACAATTACAGCACAGGCTTCACTGCTCTTTGTTCATTACATCACACTGAATCCAGTGTTGAAGGGAAATGATAGAACACAATTACAGCACAGGCTTCACTGCTCTTTGTTCATTACATCACACTGAATCCAGTGTTGAAGGGAAATGACAGAACACAATTACAGCACAGGCTTCACTGCTCTTTGTTCATTACATCACACTGAATCCAGTGTTGAAGGGAAATGATAGAACACAATTACAGCACAGGCTTCACTGCTCTTTGTTCATTACGTCACACTGAATCCATTGAATGGAAATGATAAAACACAATTACAGCACAGGCTTCACTGCTGTTTGTTCATTACGTCACACTGAATCCATTGAAGGGAAATGATAAAACACAATTACAGCACAGGCTTCACTGCTGTTTGTTCATTACGACACACTGAATCCAGTGTTGAAGGGAAATGATAGAACACAATTACAGCACAGGCTTCACTGCTCTTTGTTCATTACATCACACTGAATCCAGTGTTGAAGGGAAATGATAGAACACAATTACAGCACAGGCTTCACTGCTCATTGTGTCATTAGGCCAAACAAAAAAATATGTCTGTTTCCGTGAACATGGCCAAAAAAAATAGGGTAGGTAGGTAGGCTTTCCAAAAATGTTTTTGTTTGTTTGTTTTCTTCGCGGTGCAAGATTTTTGCCGTATTTGCTGAAACATGTTGTCGCAGTCAAAATCGTCCCTCATTCAAATCGGTCACCCGCTACTATGAGGGTGTGTATTTGCGACATTGAGCATGAACGACAAATTTCACTCTTTCTTTACTTGAACCATTTTTCCGTACTCCAATCGTTCATATTTCATAATTTTACGGAAAAAAGTGAAATTTGTGGTTCATGCTCAATGTCGCAAATACACACTCTCATACATAGTAGCGGGCGACCGATTTGAATGAGCGACGATTATTTTTGACTGCGTCCGCATGATCGCATTTTGACATAGAAATGGCAATTATCAGACGTTTGCACATTACCCTAGATAAGAGATATCAACAGTTTCAAAACACTTGCTAAGACTAAGAGATATCAACAGTTTTAAAACCCTAGATAAGACTAAGAGATATCAACAGTTTCAAAACACTTGCTAAGAGATATCAACAGTTTTAAAACCCTAGATAAGAGATATCAATAGTTTCAAAATTATAGATAAGAGATATCGACTGTTTCAAAACCATAGATAAGAGATATAACAAAAAAATATTGTGCAGCATTGGTTTGATGAGATATTCTTGTCACAGCAATATTGTAGTCACTTGGAATCCCCTAAGGCATGAGCATCAAAATCATCAAGTAGTTCAACTAGTTGATTAATGCAGTATGGAAAAAGAAAAACTGAAAAATATGTATATTTGTCAAGCCAATGTCATTCATGGTCATTGATGAATGACTTAAAGTCTTCTTCTTCTTCTCTTTAAAGTTAAATAAAAAGTATATATATATACTAACAAATAAAAAAATCGAAGAAAACAAAAAGTTTTAAATCGCGTTTCCTTATAAAATAAAAGGAAATAGCAGGCTAAAGGCTATTTAAAAGCCTATATGCCGTATATGATATGATATGATATGATATGATGATGATAATAAAGTTGTCAGTCAGTTCTGCTATTACTACAACTGAAAAGGTCGAAGAGAAAGAAAAAGAAAAGAAGAACAACAAAACAAAGGAGAGACTAAGAGAGAGAGAGAGAGAGAGAGAGAGAGAGAGAGAAACATAGCATAGCATAGCATTGGCACCATAGCCTTCACAGACTTTTGCCCGCTATGTAGTTTCTCTTGTATTTTCATTCATTCTGATTGTTTTGGGGGTTTTTTAGCCTTGATTTTTGTCATAGCCAGTGTATACACAGGCTCTGATTTTTGTGATGTAAAACTAAAAGAAAATTGTTGGCAATGAATAACATAAATTCCAAAGATTCTAAAAATCCATAGAGTATTCATTAAAATCGAAATCTAATTCTTGGTAAATTATAGAATCTAGAGTCTGAAAGCTTCAGACTAATAACTAACCATGTACAGTATAAATTCAGTTCTGTAGTGGAAGAATGTACACTCCTTTGGCTTTGCCTGTTCTTTTCCAAGTTTTCGAGGAAGAAAGTGTGCGGGTACAACAACAAAGTAATCTCCCTTTAGATGTACTGACGTAACTTCCTGTCGCTGCCAAGGCCGAATACTACTGAAATCTTCTTCTTCAATCTTCCTTACACTAGGTCAGGTCAGGTAGTTAGGACATTAGGCCTCGCGGCCTCTTCACTACAGGACAGGGCCTTCAGTGCGTATAATGTCCAACTTTAACTTTTAAGTGGTATCCCCCAGGGCAGTATCCGCGGACCAGTCTTATTTACAACTTTTATCAATGATTTACCAAATTGTATACAAGGCACATACAAAATATTCGCAGACAACAGAAAACAAGGTCATACAAAGTAGGGCAGGAGCTGTGCCGGTTGGGGTTTGGCCCCGGAGACGGCTATGATAGCCGGATTGGTCTTGCCTGGATACTGTGAAACAAAGGTCTATGGTCCACCCCACCTCACACACACATACACTTTAGTTTTGGTTTGGTTTGTTTTTTTCCCACACACACTTTGTCCAAAATTAGTTTTCTAATTATTTTATTTTCATTGCGCAACCTCTTAAGTCACTGTAATATCTACTGAGACGGCGTGACAAGACATTAATGGGGGGAGAGGGGGAGGGAATCTAATTTTAGTGGTCACTTAGGGCAGGCTCAGATGGAGATCTGATCAGTGCTGATGTAAATGCACTGATAGAGCCTGCATTGACGGTGGCCTCACTCAACCTGTTCCATTCCGCAGCAGTCCGCACGAAGAAAGAGCTACAATATTGCTCTGTTCGACATTCTTGGACATTTATGACCTGTTGTTCGAGGATGTTTGTGGACTGGAAGCCTTTATGCATGGTGGGTTTGATCCTGCGACGCTTTGTATTTGCTGGAGCGAGAAACTTTTCCGCTGGGAGTGCAGGAATGTGGCCCTCAGCTATCCTGTAGAAAAGGCTGAGACTTTGCTGCCTGCGACATTCTTCCAGTGGAGGGAGGTTCAGTTCTGTTATTATGTTGCTTGCACAGCCTGGATTTCTGGTCTTGTAATCCCCTGTAGTGATGAAGTGTGCTGCCTGGCGCTGAACTCTCTCTCAAGTTTCTCTATGTCTTGCTTCAGGTGCGGGTCCCACACTGTTGCTCCATTGTCCAGTTTGGATCGAACCAACGCTTTGCACGCCAGGTGCCTGCATTGCTTAGGACAATTCCAGAGATTCCGGCGAAGAGATCCAGCTTTGCAACATATGTTGGAGATGTGTGATGACCATTTCAAATTGCATGAGATCTGCACTCCAAGGTAGGGGGTCTCTTGGACTCGTTTTCAAGAAGATTCTTCCTAGACTATAGAAATAGTGTGAAGTGACTTTGGTGGAGAGGACGTAGGACTTTTGAGCGTTGAAACGCATGCCCCATGTCTCAGCCCACTCTTCCAGTTTCTTGAGGTCTGCCTGTGGAGTCAGGTGGTCTTTGAAGCTGCATATTTCCCTGTATAGTAAGCAGTCATCAGCAAAGAGCTGTACTGTTGATTTCTCAGAGTCCGGCAGATCGTTGATGTGACAAAGAAAGAGTTATGAACCCAATACATTGCCTTGGGGTACACCAGACTCTACTGCTGCTTCTTCGAATGCCTCGCTATCCAACACCACCCTCATCTTCCTCCCTCTCAGAAAGTTGCTGAGCCATGTGTGGATTGGGCCTCGGACACCATAGTGGTCCATTTTATGCAAAAGTTTGCTGTGGGGGACCGTGTCAAAGGCCTTGCTAAAATCTAACAGTACCACATCTGTCTGCCGCCCAGCGTCATTTGACTCGAGGAGATCGTTCATGGTGGTAAGGAGCTGCGTCTCGCATGAGTGGCCAGACCTGAAACCATGTTTTTTGTTCGTTTGGATCGCATGTTTCTCCAGGTGGTTTTTAAGGTGTTCACAGATATATGCTCAAGCAGCTTACAGGCCACTGAGGTAAGGGAAACTGGTCTGTAATTTTCTGCTCGATTTTTGTCACCCTTCTTGAAGATGGCCGCAATGTTTGCTGAGCGCCAGTTAGACGGTAGCTGTCCAGTCTGTAGTGAGTAGTTGAAGATAGCTGTAAGGGGGGGAGCTATTGATTCTGCACAGGTTTTGAGCATTCTGTTTGGTATGCCGTCAGCAGTTTCAGGAAACCATTCACTTCCACTGACAGGTTTTCTATAGTCGGGTAGGCTGGTCCATCCATTGCCAGTTGTGCCGCGTCAACTTCCCTGGAGAAAACTGAACAGAACTGTTACAGAAGGATTCGGGCCTTGGAGAGGCTGTCGCTGTGAAGAGTAGGGCCTTTCTTCAGGGGTGCTACTCCGACACTGTCCTGGAGTCTTGCTTTCACATATCACCAGAATGGGTTAGAGCTGTTCTCCTTCAGGCCTTCTTCAATCGTGGTGCTTGCATATTCCCACTCAGCCCTTCTAGACTCTCTCCTGCATTCCTTTTGGCAGAACCTGTAGTTTTTCCAGTTGCCAGTCTTTTTTGCTTGTTTGTACAGTCGTTTCTTTCTCCTGAGCAGCCTTCTGATGCGTCTGTTGATCCATGGGAGGCTGCTGCTTCTTCATCAGAGGCTTGATGGAATATGCTTCTCGACGGCTGTTGTTAAGGATGTTTTAAATTCACTCCACATGGATTCAACATTCTGTGTCTTTGCTCATGTTGTTGATTTTCTCTGTGATTTTATTTATATCTGCATTAAGATCTTCCCACTTAGCTTTCGAAGTACAAGTAGTGACATCTTTGCTTTTCTTTCGTCCTTTGTGGTCTTGTTTCAAAGTCTGTCATTACTGCATGGTGGTCAGACACTCCAGGGATTGATATTGGGCTCCTGGTGAGTGACGGGTTTGAGGTACAGATCAGGGCCTGTATTCACGTTGATATAGCATGAGACTTAGCATCATGCTAACTTAGAAGCTCTCCCAATGTCCTATAGGATTTAATAGGACTTTTGGAAGAGCTTCTAAGTTAGCATGATGCTAAGTCTCATGCTATCTCAACGTGAATACAGTCCCAGGTCAAGAAGTTGGCTTGTCATGGACCTGAGTAAGCTGTGTTGTTGTGGCTATGTCGACGCGGTCTAACTGAACTTGATGATCTGCATTGGGGGTGACTGTGGTGGTGTCCCTGTCGATTTCCGGACAGTTGATGTCTCTGGCCAGCATAACTGATTGCTGCTTCTGGGTATTGGTGATTTTCTTAAGCGCCTTATTTATTTCTGATAGGTCTTTCTGAGAGTGGTGGGGCATATAAGAACAGCCAACGGTCAGGTCTTTATTTCCCTGGAGGCGGACCTTCACACAGATCATCTCGCAGTCTGCATCAAGCTCAGGGAGTGCGGATGATACAAGGCACTTGTTTTCATCAATCATCGCTTATTATGCGCTTCATTATCTTTTACTACTTTATATTTGTGTGAAAGTAGGTAATGTACAAGAGGTGAAAAGAGAATCTGTGATAGATCGACATTCTGTTTCAATATTCAAAGAAAGACTTCTATGGCCATTTGCGAGAAGTCACAGAAGTGAGAACAACCTACAAAATACAAGATGTTCGAGACTGCACTTGATCATCTCCATATATGAAAAGTGACGTCATTTGCACGACAATGTCGGTTTTCAGTGAAAATTTACAATTTGTATCTTTTAACCTTAGAGTCTGAAATTAAACTGACCCAAACCCTATCCCAAGCCCTAACCCTAGTACTTACTTCCGCAGGGATCATCTGCATCTCATGAAGTTCACATTGCACGTTGCGTGATTACATCATCAACAACCTGACACCAGTGCAAAACTAAAAGGAACACTTTTTTTTTGTCCAGAGGTCCTCAGTTACAGCCTGTGTACAAAATATCTTTGCTTGTCCACATCCTTATCTCGCTGTCAGTCTCTTGAGTCTGGCCAGAAGGATTGACTATCGCCATGTACAGTGGAATGCAGCAAGCAGCAGACCACTCTGTGGACAATATCGTCATTGACAATCGTTTCCTAGGAAAGACCAATGAAACTCATGAAAGATATGTGTTCAACACACGAAAGCAGAAGGCTCGTGAGACTGTGGATGATTACATTTCTGCTCTGTGCACTCTTGCTTCAACCTGTAATTTCTGTGATTGCTTGAAAGACAGTCTTTTGAGAGACAGAATTGTCTTAGGCATCAAAGACAGCTCTACCAGAAAGCGACTGTTGCAAGAAGCTGATCTGAATCTGGAGACCTGCATCGCTATGTGTCGTGCTGCTGAAGCTACTTCTCCATCTCAGCCAGTGAAAACTGAGACATGGACTGAGGACACTACTGCAGTTCAAGCTGGTTCTGCATCATCTGGGGATTTCTCTCTGAGCTTGCGGTGAGATAATGTTTGGAATAGGTTTTATCTTGTTTGAAAGGGGGGTGGGAGTGTATGTGTGTGGAAGGGAGGGGTGAACTGAAAAATATCTCTAGCCTTTCTTTCAGCATTTTAATTATTTTTATGCATTAACCTTTGTGGAAGGGGGTGAGGTCCAAGAATAAGAGAACAGGCTCATCCAAAGTACTGGCCATCTGGATGATAGGCTCAAAAACAGGTGGGTAGGGGAGGTGTGTTGAAGGGTAGAAGGGAGTAAAAGGCAGCGGTGGTTTGGGTGCAGGGGGTGAGGAAGGGGCCAGGAGGAGGGAGGCTGATGTAACTGTCAGTGAAATGCACACAGCCATGGGGAAGGAAAAAACATGTATTTGCCTGCAGTCGTTCTGCATGCCTGAAGTAAGTAGGTTGTTATATATGTGTGTCTGTGGAGATCATGGTTACTGTTAGCCTTTAATCCTTTCGCCGTCAGCCATTTTTCAGCCAAAAAATACCATTAACCCTTTCACCGCCAGCCATTTTTCAGCAAAAAAATTCCATCAAACTTACCTGGGTAGAAAAAAAAACTTATGTCTGCAATACTGGGGATTCCTGTGTGACGTATTTAAAGTAAGGCCTATCCTTACCTCCAAAAATTAAAGAGGACAGGGTCTTTGGATAACAGACCCTGATTTGATGCCTTTTAGTGACATGGGTGTTAAATCATTGTGCAAAAATGTGATGTTGGTGGTTAAAGGGTTAAGCTTAACTGGGTAGAAAAAACAATTCTGCAATATTGTGAATTCTTCTGTGACATGTATGACATTAGGCCTATCCTTACCTCCCAAAAATAAGAAAATAGGGTCTTTGGATAACAGGTCCTGATTTGATGCCTTTTTGTGACATGGGTGTTAAACCATTGTGGTGCTAAAATGCGACATTGGCGGTGAAAGGGTTAATAGAGGCAAGGATTGAACTGGTAGGCACTAGAGTGCTGGGCTCACAGGAAATAAAAGTCACTTAAAACAGAAATAGGTTTAAATCCTAATAACAATAATTACCATCCCAGTTAATAAGTTATCTCTGTTTCGTGTGATTTCAGGCACCGTGACCCTATGGCGTCCCCTGATGAAGTAGAGATGTCAGAGGTCAACTTCAACTCAGAGCTGGATGATTCTGAGGACTCAGCACTTCAGTGGACTTCAGAGCACCAGAGTTCAGGTCAGTGGCACTTGGACTGTCTTCAACAGACATCATGGTGTAATGGGGAACAGTGTGTGCACTGTAGGACATCTACCAACTTGGACTGTCTTCAACAGACATCATGGTGTAATGGGGAACAGTGTGTGTACACTGTAGGACATCTACCAACTTTGACTGTCTTCAACAGACATCATGGTGTAATGGGGAACAGTGTGTGCACTGTAGGGCATCTACCAACTTGGACTGTCTTCAACAGACATCACTGTGTAATGAGGAACAATGTGTGTACTCTGTAGGACATCCACCAACTTGGACTGTCTTCAACAGACATCACTGTGTAATGAGGAACAATGTGTGTACTCTGTAGGACATCCACCAACTTGGACTGTCTTCAACAGACATCACTGTGTAATGAGGAACAGTGTGTGTACTCTGTAGGACATCCACCAACTTGGACTGTCTTCAACAGACATCATGGTGTAATGAGGAACAGTGTGTGTACTCTGTAGGACATCCACCAACTTGGACTGTCTTCAACAGACATCACTGTGTAATGAGGAACAATGTGTGTACTCTGTAGGACATCCACCAACTTGGACTGTCTTCAACAGACATCACTGTGTAATGAGGAACAATGTGTGTACTGTAGGACATCTACCAACTTTGACTGTCTTCAACAGACATCATGGTGTAATGAGGAACAATGTGTGTACTCTGTAGGACATCCACCAAAGTGTGAAAACAGGCAGTAAGAGAAGACAAAACTCAGTATGGTCATTTTTTTTTTAATCCTAAATTTTAATAATTTAGTTGTTTACATGTTTTGCAATCTAAAATTATAAATCAAATTCATTTTTAATGTTTTTACAGTAACTAGAGTAACAATCAGTCTTGCATTTGTTTGTTTTTTTAGTTGAATAATTGGTAAAATACAGTGGAACCTCCCTTATAAGACCTTAAAAAATAATCTAAAATGAGGTCTTATAAGGGAGGGGTTTATAAGGGAGGTCATTTTAATGCTTACAAAGAACGACAATGTCTCAGAAAAGTAGGTCTTATATGGGAGGGAGTCTTAAATTGGGAGGCCGGTAATGCAGTTTTGCTCTTTCAGTGTGAGTTGTGCCAAATGAGACATAGATGATTCAGTCAACTCAGGGGGAAGTACAGACCTTTATAAAGATGACTGTAAACATTTTGATGTCCAAGGTAAAACAGTAGATAATTAATTCAACATTTGTATGTCCAAAGTGAACAGTTGATAATCAATCAGTGTTTGCGCTAGAAATTTTAAAAACCAGTCCCATCAGCAACAATGGCCCCCCCCAGCAATCTGTGTCAAAACCAGTCCCAGGGAAACAAAAACCACAATATCAAAGCCTCTGTTAAAACAATTTATCAGTCCTAGCAAAACTATCAGTCCCTGGGACTGACAGGTCAAATTATTTTCAGTATTTTGGTTTTGCAAACAGTATTTTACTGATAATTACCAGTAAGCGCTATCACTGTCAATTGAATGGTTAATAATGTGTTACAGGTTTTCCAAGGAACAGGACTGAGCGTAATGTGAGTACAGTCACCATCATCATTTCCTATGCTTTTATGTTGTAGCATTACTTTGCTGTTGTTATTTTCTTGTTATTTTTTTAATGTTGTAGTCAAGGAAAATAGTCTGCCCTTTTTTTAACCCCTTCACTGCCAGAGGAAAACTGGGAAATTATCAATTTTCTTGTACAATTTAAAACAGACCTAGTAGACTCAATCTGACATGTCTAAGCAAAAAAACATAATTCGGGGCTATGACATCACACATCCCGTAGCAGACACATGACCGGGTAGAGAAGGGGTTAATCACTTGAAAGTAAGAGAAAGGTGGCAGAGTGGTTTAGACGTTCGCCTGCCAAATGTAATGCGTGACTGCAGCGTGAGTGACCTGGGTTCGAATCCCGGCCTCACCCTTTCTTTCTAGTTTGACAGGAAAATCTAACTGAACGTCAAGTCCTTTGGATGGGGACTTAAAGCTAGTCTGACCCGCGCGCTTTACGCACATAAAAATCCCATGGCGGTTGAAAGTCTGTAAGAGCAGGGAGAAGTCCCGCTGCCTGGTATGGCCAAATTGATAGCTAGGTTTTCCAAGTGTGCCCACACCCCCTTCTTACCCTGTGCCCCCCCCCCCCCCACCCCCAACAGCGACGCGCTGTCAGGGGGAGAGCCGTCCGAATTTCACAGAGACATGTCTCTGTGACTAGAATATTCCAAATACCAAATACCAACCAAGGTAAAATCCTATTCAGCTTAGTTTTTGTTATGTTTACGACAGTCCCAGTTTGTGGTCACTCTTTGCGTGTTGTCCCCAAGGCAATTGTTTTTCCGCGATAAACAAATTTCATCCCAGCTCTCTGTATATAGCAGTCTCCTTTTCTGATATCTGGAAGTGATGCTTGGACATGACTGGTTGAGGCACACACACACACAGACAGACACACACAGACAGACACACACACACACACACACACACACACACACACACGTTTGATACTTTATTAAGCATTTGCAATTTTTAATTTGTTTCTTTTACTTTTATTTTTTTGTGTTATAGATGGCTTGATGTAAAAAAGCAAATTGTGATTGCTTATTCAATGTTCCATCTGATTTTTTTATTTTTACTTTTTTAACACACACACACACACACACACACACACACACACACACACACACGTTCTTAACGTTTTGATAGTTGCTTGTATCGACCCTAACTATGTCCAACTTATTGAGAAGCATGATTTGTTGTCCATTTTTCCTTAGTTTTGTTTCCATTTTTAATGCATGCAAATGTGTTTCCTTGCTTGTATTGTGCTTGTACGAGACCACACTGTAATTTCACCTAATGTGATAATAAAGTATTTTTGACTTTTGACTTTGACTTCACACACACACACACACACACACACTCACACACGCACACACACGCACACACACGCACACGCACACACACACACACACACACACACACACACACACACACACACATCCTACCCCACAATTTGTATCTGTGTTTGGCAACCCTTTGCCTGAGATTAGTGATTTGCGTCAAATTCAAAATGCATGATGAACCTGAAGGCCTAGCTGCATTGCATAAGAGATTATAACAGAGCAACTGCTAATGTTTGAACCATTTTGGTGCAAAGTCTATTTGCAACCATTGCATTGTCCGGAAAAAAAGTTTCCAATATTTCAAAATATTCTTTCCACCTTGCTTACGGCAAACAATCTCAAACAGATAAGTTTGTGTCACATGCAAAAAGGTATATACAGTGGAACCTTCCTTATAAGACCTTCAAAAATAATCCAAAATGAGGTCTTATAAGGGAGGGGTCTTATAAAGGAGGTAATTTTAATACTTACAAAGAAGGGCAATGTCTCAGAGTACCGGTAGTAGGTCTTATGTAGGAGGGAGTCTTATGATGAGAGGTCTTATAAGGGAGGTTCCATTGTAGTATGTATTTGAAATGTTTGTGTATTTAGTACCCCCCCCCCCCCCCCCCCCCCCCCCCCCCCCCCCCCCCCCCCCCCCCCCCCCCCCCTTTTTTGTGTGTGTTTGTTATTGTGTAACGAAATCTACAAAAATGATGACTGAATGAAAAACTGTGCTTTTTACGGTATTTAACCTCAGTAATGTAGTATATGTGTGTATGCGTATCTGTGTGGGTGTGAGTGTGCGTGTGTGTGTGAATATGTGCATACGTATGTGTTTGTATGTGTATGTGTTGTATAATTTTTGTCATATGGTTTGTATTATTTTTCTTAGTTATGTTTATTGTTCTGAATTTGAAAATGTAAAGAAAGGTTCAATAATATTTTTTTTTAAAGTGAACAAAACCCACAAAACCCCAACTGTGCTTTGTGAAAGGTTTTGTGTATTTTGCGTTTCTGTTTTCACAGAAACTGGAGCCAGCATGGTCCATGGGGGAAGACTCACCAGCTCCGCCCTCAGCTGTTGTGGGAAATTGGCAATGTACGACTTCTCTGCACACAGTTCACCCGTGCTGCCTTTGTTCTGCTGCCTTTGTGCTGGTCAGCAGTTTGGAACTCCACCTGGCATCAGTTCACGGAGAGAAACTGGATGTTGTGTTACCTGGGCCCTCCACACCTGATAGATGTGATGCTAGAAACTGTAGCAACACAGACATAGATAAGGAGGCAGATACTGGTGGGAAGAGAAAAAGGAGGAGGAAAAAGAAAGTTGATGATAATGATGCTGGTGATGGAGGTGGAAAGAAGAGCAGGAAACAGCATGTGTGTGACGTCTGCAGAAAGTCTTTCCCTGCCCCCAGCTTACTGAAGAGACACAAAATGATTCATAGTGGTGTTAAGCCATTTGTGTGTGATGCGTGTGGTAATAGTTTCACTGAAGCTGGTAGTCTGACAACACACAAAAGAATTCACACAGGGGAGAGACCTTACAGGTGTCCACACTGTGACAATGATTTCAAAATTTTGGGTCATCTGCAGGGCCACATAAAGACAGTTCATGAAGGTGCCAGACCCCATCTCTGCGATGTCTGTGGGGCAGCTTTCTCTACGACTGGCAGTTTAACAGTGCACAGGAGAATTCACACGGGTGAAAAACCTCATGTGTGTTCAGACTGTGGGAAAGGTTTTACCAGGTCTGGTGATCTCGTAAAACATCGTCTTACTCACACAGGACAGAAACCCCACAGCTGTCCTCAATGTCCTGCTGCTTTCACTCAGTCACATAGTCTAAAGACACACATTAAGAGAAAACACCAGTAACACTGTTACAGTAGGCCTACAAGAGCTCACTAACTCTATCAGATTGGATTATATTTAACCCTTTCACCGCCAGCCACATTTCAGCCAAAATGTTCCATTAAATTTACCTGGGTAGAGAACAAAATACATCTGCAGTATTGGGGATTCTTCTGTGGCATATATAAAATAAGGTCTATCCTTACTTCCCAAAACTAAGACAACAGGGCTTTAGGATAATAGACCCCAATTTGATGCCTTTTAGTGACACAGAAGTTAAAACCTTGCTAAAATGCGATTTTGGCGGTGAAAGGGTTAAATGTGTGAACTCTTCCAGTTTTACCATTCTTTGTGCAGGACACAATGTTTATACTTCTAGTTTTATGAGAAAGGGAGTTCATTGGAATAGGAACAAGGGCCTGTGCGTTTCTCTGTCTGTCTGGTTTCCTTGTGTAGGTTTGTATGTGCATGTCCAGAATGTATGAGGCCTTTGTGTGACTAAAATATTGAAACCAATCATGGTAGAACTTGGCAGGATGTATGAGGCCTTTGTGTGACTAAACTATTGAACCAATCATGGTAGAACTTGGCAGGATGTATGAGGCCTTTGAGTGACTAAACTATTGAAACAAATCAGGGTAGAACTTGGCGGAATGTATGAGGCCTTTGAGTGACTAAGCAAACAAATCATGGGAGAACTTGGCGGACTGTATGAGGCCTTTGAGTGACTAAACTATTGAACCAATCATGGTAGAACTTGGCGGGATGTATGAGGCCTTTGAGTGACTAAACTATTGAAACAAATCATGGTAGAACTTGGCGGGATGTATGAGGCCTTTGAGTAACTATTGAAACAATCAAGGTAGAACTTGGTATAATCCGCTCAGCCACCCTGTTTCCTGATGGCTGATGATTACCGGTATACTCTTTATGTCAGTTTCACCAAATGACTGCTGATCCGAACATTCAAAGTGTGATTCTGTTTTTCATTTGTTTTGTCATTTCTTATGACAAGGACATGGGTGCATCTGCTTCTGTTTGGGGACAGAATCCGTTTTTTCTATATTGCCAAAAACTGAAGTTCCGTTTTTCAAAAGAATTTGCAAAAGAAAAACAAACAAAAACACCTGTGTTGAATACCGAGATCGATGATCTGAGCGATTTAATGCGAAAGTATAATGTTCTATGCCTTGGAATGCCTCCCTTCTCCTTTAATTTATGAATTTTTGTCAGCCCCTGGACCCCAACCTCAGTTTTTTCCATTTCAGCCAGATGCACCCATGCAAGCAATAGACACGGAATGGATCAGAATGTAAATTGGCAGAATTGTCCTGATGTTGTTTGATGTCAGTTTACACCAAATAGCAAGCCATACAAATGCACTCCATGAGTTACACATGAGTAAGGATGTGTCAGGTTGCATTAAGAAATAGGATATACATTAAAATGTGACACAGTGTGTTTGGATATGTCAGGATGTGATATGCATTCAAATATGACACAGTGTGTTTGGATATGTCAGGATGTGATATGCATTCAAATGTGACACAGTGTGTTTGAATATGTCAGGATGTGATATGTATTCAAATGTGACAGAGTGTTTGGATATGTCAGGATGTGATATGCATTCAAATGTGACACAGTGTGTTTGGATATGTCAGGATGTGTTTTTAATTTCATTGTAAACGTGTGTTGAACTGTACATAGTGACCCTTCTAATATGATTGTAGCAGCTGACAGGGCTGTAAGGAATGTAGAATTGAATTATGCTTTTTATGTGCTTAAACACTTTCACACACAGAGATAAATGGTGCGTATATGTGCTTAAAAAACACACACACAAAAACAACATTAATTAACAAATGAACAATGTGTGGTGTATCTCATTCATGGATTCAAATGTTTGTGTGTTCCAGCATCAGATAATTTTCTGTTGCAAGTCTGTCTTCGTTTTGTACTATGTGTGTATCTATGCTTCCACCTCACATGATGGGGGAGCTTGTCACGGAGAGGAGCCCGGCAGTGGGTGGATGCCTTGTGCCTCCATTCGGGGACCTAGTCATCCCCGCAATCCATGGGTCCCTCCCCGTGGGGATAACGGGGAGTTTTTTGTATGCCCTATTTTTCGGACTGTAAGGCGCACCTTTGTATAAAAAAAAGATCCCCCCCCTAAATTTTACCAAATTTCAGATTTTCTTACTATTTTATTAGTCATATTATAAGACACAGGGGTCAGACAGTTTCCTGTCAATAATGAGCGCAGATGCGTCATGCTGCCATTATGCGCCTAACTAAGAAATAGTTAGGCCCAGCAAGTCTGACTTCGGCTGGAGGAAATCTTTTTGAAAGTATTTCGTGAATGAAAAAAAAATGCAGGAGAATGGACCGGTAAGGCAGAAAGATAGGAGATGACAGTAAGCAAAGGGAAACGGCAGAGTCAAAGAGAGTGACGGGTCTAAGTCTGGGGGAAAAACCTGTCGTCTTATAGTCTGAAAAATATGGTTGCAAAAACATTCCCCCACCCTCTGGAAGTTCTGTGCTTGTAATTTCCTCTAGTATGTCCCTCTCTTTGACTCTGCCGTTTCCCTTTGCTCTCTCTCTCTCATCTACTATCTTTCTCCCTTACTGGTGCATTCTCCTGCCTTTATTTTTTAAAAGTCTTGTACAGTGGAACCTCCTTTATAAGACCTCCCGGTAAAGATGTGCCACCCCCTCTGCATTTCTCGGTTAATTCTATTTCTCCGTTTTTGCCTTTCTTACCATACATAAAGCTGTATTTTAGGAACATTTTTAGCTAATAACCTTTTTGGAATACTAACCCTATCCCTAACCTTAGCCCTAAACCTAACCCTACCCCCCACTATGTACTGCAGTACACCGCGATTTGTCACAGTTGTGGTTTGTTGCGTTTTTCCGTCTTATAGGGTGGGGGGTAGGGTTAGGGATAGGGTTAGTATTCCAAAAAGGTTATTAGCTAAAAATGTTCCTAAAATACAGCTTTATGTATGGTAAGAAAGGCAATAACGGAAAAATAGAATTAACCGAGATAGGTAGGGGGGGTGGCACATCTTGACCTTTACCGACCTCCCATTATAAGACAACCTCCCACATAAGACCTACTTCTCTGAAACATTGCCCTTCTTTGTAAGTATTAACCCTTTCACCGCCAGCCATTTTTCAGCCAAAAAATACCATTAAACTTAACTGGGTAGAGAACAAAACATCTGCAATATTGGGAATTCCTCTGTAATGTATATAACATTCGGCCTATCCTTACTTCCCAAAATTAAGAAAATAGGGTCTTTGGATAGCAGGCCATGATTTGATGCCTTCTGGTGACATGGGTGTTATACCATTGTGGTGCTAAAATGCGTCATTGGCGGTGAAAGGGTTAAAATATATTGAAGTAATGTTTGATGTATGATGAAGGAAACTATATGTGATCACTGGTGTGCTGTATTAAAGTAATGTTTGATGTATGATGAAGGAAACTATATGTGGTGTGCTGTATTAAAGTAATGTTGGATGTATGATGAAGGGGGGAAAAAATAATAAAAAGTATTAAAATGACCTCCCTGATAAGACCCCTCCCTTAGAAGACCTCATTTTGGATGATTTTTGAAGGTCTTATAAGGGAGGTTCGTTCCACTGTACACTTTTTTTCTTTCGCTGTAATGACATGCCAGGATTTTTGTTGTGGACCGATGGTTAAGCAATAAGAATGTACGCACTTGAATGGTCACTCTGTGCCTATTCTGCAGTGCGTGTTAGCCTATATGGCCTTTCTTATTTATTTTCAGTTATGTATTGTGCATTTGTACATGTATAAAAAATGTGTAACTTTAGTACAGTGGAACCTCCCTTATAAGACCTTCAAAAGGCATCCAAAATGAGGTCTTATAAGGGATGGGTCTTATAAGGAAGGTAATTTTAATACTTGCAAAGGACAATGTCTCAAAGAAGTAGGTCTTATATGGGAGGGAGTCTTATAATGGGAGGTCTTATAAGGGAGGTTCCACTGTATTGTCTGTGTTCATTTCATATCCAAAACATTTTTAATCAGGGAGTGATCAATTTAGCAGAAGGGTTGACACTCTCAGCACTGCTTGACGTTATGGCCTGAAGGCCTCCATGAGAAATGTGATATGCCATGCTGGCTTTTTTTCCTTCTTTTTTTGTTGTTTTTGGGGGGGGGGGGGGGGGGGGGGGATTGCTGTCCCATCTTCTGGGTCGTGCAGTGGCGTTGCTCCCACGCCGCTCATTCCGAATCCCAATTCGCAGCTACACCCCTATGCAGGCTTTTTGTTTGTTTGTTGTTGTTTTTTTGTATTGTATGGGTGGGATGTGTTATTGACATGTTTTATATTTACTGTGGTGACATTCCTGAGTAAACCACTGCTGTTGATGATACTGTAAGCAATGTATAAAAAAAAAGATGATGTCACTGTAATTGGATTCCTTCTTGATTTCATATTTATTTATAATGAGAACTTTTACAGCGCTTATAATCTTAAAGTATGGATGAGAAACCACATGGCAGGAAAAGCAGGAATCAGGATTTTGGCTTTGTTCTTTTTCCTGAAATCAGGAATTTACAATACTTTATGGAAGAATAATTACACTGGAATGAGGAAAAAAACACCTTGTTTTATTGTTTAAGAATGAAAGCTGGCTCCAAATGCTCTATTTTATTAATAAAAATGTACCCCCAATAAAACCTTCAGCTGTGGGGGCTTTGCCCACCGACCCCTACAAATGACTCCGCCCCGTGACCCCACAATGCAGCCGGACGGAACCTAGGCCTTCCTGCTTTTCATTTTATCCAGGTTTCACCCTTCTTAAAGCTCTAAGCATATTATATTATACATGTGTATGTTACTGCAATTGGATTCATCATGTGTGGTGTAACGCTGTTTGTTGGCAATAACATGGCTATGAGCATTTTGAATCTGGTTTTAAATGGTTCTCTCCCCGTGGGGATGCCGGTGGTGTCTTTCGTAAAAATAGTTCCCCCACCTTCTGGAAGTTCTGTGCTTGTAACTTCCTCTAATCTGCCACTCCCTTTGACTCTGCCTTTTCCCTTTGCTTTCTATCATCTACTATCTTTCTGACTTATTGGCCCATTCTCCTGCCTTTAAAAAAAAAAAGCTTCCAAATAATTTTTCTCCTTTGAGCTCCTCCGAAATCGGAATGTGTCGGCTATGCGCAGCGGGGAGACCAGTGAAAACTAATCAGTACTACTCCTTTTGATTTTGATTGGATCTTTATTCATGAAGCACTTTGACACGTTAATAATCAATTGAACTTTTAATTTGGTCAGATGTGTTACGCTGAGTGGATGATGATCTGTGTTTGTGTCATTCCTGTATTGTGCACTTTATTACATATATACCATACATACACACACACATATATACTGGTATATACGCACACACACACGTCAATCCATAACAAGATATTCACAAATTCTAAATAGCACAAAAGCTTTTTATTTCTCTCGTAAAACAAACACAAAAATGTCACATACACAAAACATACTTTTACAATGCAAGCATTCATCTGCTCACTGCATTCTGCAGCCACTAGCATGAATCAAGATATTTTGAAAAAGATACAAGAAACAATGTTTCAAATATTAACATAATAAAAGCATATATGTTATTATGGTTACGCCAAGTATAAGTACATATATATACTTGAAAATATGCACAGACCGAAATTAACATAAACTTCTATAACTAAATTCACTTAACCCTTTCACCGCCAACGTCGCATTTTTGCACCACAATGATTTAACACATGTCACTTAAACTAGGCATCAAATCACGGTATGTTATCCAAAGACCCTGTTCTCTTCATTTTGGGAGGTGGGGATAGGCCTTACTTTACATATGTCACAGAGGAATCCCCAATATTACAGACATTTTTTTTTCTCTACCCAGGTAAGTTTCATGGATTTGGTTTGCTGGAAAAGGGCTGGCGGCGAAAGGGTTAACTTACTCTTTATCAACACACTGGGCAATCCCATATTTACCGATAACATTTTGCATCTAGAGGCATTCCAACACACAGTCCCTGAAACCTGGTCTTTTCTTCTTCATCTTTAGTGGCCAACATCAACCGGCTGATGACAAACACCACTGTACAGGGAGAAAGTGGTTAAGACGTTCGCCTTGCCAAAAATGTGACTGCAGCGTGACTGCAGCGCGAGTGACCCAGGTTCGAATCCCGGCCTCGCCCTTTCTTTCTAGTTTGACAGGGAAATCGAACTGAACGTCCAGTCCTTCGGATGGGGACTTAAAAAGCTAGTCTGACCCGTGCGCTTTACGCACGTAAATATCCCACGGCAGTTGAAAGTCGGTAAGAGTAGGGAGAAATCCCACTGCCTGGTATGGCCAAATTGATAGCTAGGTTTTCCAAGTGTGTCCACACACCCTCCTCACCCTGTGCCCCCCCCCCCCAAAAAAAAAAGTTTTTTTAAATTTTTTATCGGGTAGGCTATGCGCTTGCGGCAACGCGCTCTAGGGGTAGAGCAGCCCGAATTTCACAGAGATAAGTCTCTGTGATTAGAATATATACCAAATAACAAAATACCACTTTAACTGGGGGGGACCCAAAAGGAAAGAAAGATTCCTCGTTTTCTTTGACATCTCTGCCAAGCATGTGCTGTTTGTGTCAGTGACAAACAACAACAAATGGAAAGAACACACAAGTTATCAATGAAATACAGAACTGGCGTATTGTCCAAGAAACAATCCACAAAAGCTGGAATTAATCTCAATTGTCTTTTTGATTTCAGAACAAACATCATGTTTTAATGCTTCAAATTTTAAAGTTCTACCGTATTTTTTGGACTGTAAGGTGATACTTTTTTCCCAGACTGAGACCCCTGCGCCTTATAATGTGACTGATAATATAGTAAGAAACTATAATAACAAAATCTGAAGTTTGTGTGAAATTTAGGGGGTGCGCCTTATAATTAGGTGCGCCTTATAGTCCGTAAAATATGGTAAATGTTTTTGTAATGTAGTCTGTTCACAAAGCTATGTTTCCATAATTAATCAAAGATAAATGCCAGAACGCACTATCATTCTATTAAAAAAAAAGCCAAAATGTATTACATGTACCAGTGTTCATCCTCCAAAGTCAGCGTGTGGCTGCGCACGTGGCAGGGTAATCAAAAACGGTCACACACGTAATGCTCTCATCACTAGCTGGTGTTCAATTGCTTCGGCTGTTGGGGTGATCCCTGAGGTCTTTAAGCCATGGAAAGACAACAACATTACCAGTGTTCTTTCTCCCTTTACATACTGCACACTTTGGCTTTCACCTGAGAAGGATGGTAGTACCTTCTTGACTTTGTTCTATTCATTTTCAAAGTGGTGTAAAGATTAGACACTGTCACTGGGATCAGACGTTAGTTATTATTAAAACAAAAAGTTGACAACAACAAATAAAAAGCCATGTCTTTAAAGACCCACCAGATCACGTGTCAAAATCATGGGTTTCACGCGTTTTCCCTCTTATAGCTGGTAAAAAATCTTGTTTTGACCAGGTTTGACTCCCATACAAATGCCCCCAAATTCAAAACAACATCAAACATTTAAAGAGCAGCCTCAATTTGAAGTTGGGGGCATTTGTATGTGGGTCACAGCTACCCAGAAAAAAACAAGGGACTTATTTGTGGTGGGTCAGCATGTCTTTAAGGCTGAAAACGAGCATAGGTAATCGCAGCCATGGAGTCCATGATACTCTGCTCCCAGACATGAAGCTCTCAAAACTAAAGAGAAAGAGACAGCCAACACTGACTGAGTCATCTTCAGCCTCACCTTCTCTTTCTTCTTCTGCGTTCCAAGGCCATATGGCCATAATGGGTAAGGTACATGTGTGTCCGGTTTTCAGTTTTCATTGGTCTCCCCGACACATTCCGATTTTGGAGGAGCTCAAAGGACAAAAATTATTTGGAAGATTTTTTTGGGGAAAAAAGGCAGGAAAGAATGGGCCATTATGTCAGAAAGATAGTAGATGATAGAAAGCAAAGAAAAAAAGGCAGAGTCAAAGAGAGTGGCAGATTAGAGGAAGCTACAAGCACAGAACTTCCAGAAGGTGAGGGAACTATTTCTACAAAAGACCCCCCAGTATCCCCACGGGGAGCTCAGTCTCACCTATCAACCCCGCAACATCCCAGTCAAAGACATTCTATGTCGGAACTTCCACTTCCTAAAGGTAGATGAAACTCTGAAGGACCCCTTCTGGTATAGAGTGGCACAGTGGTAGCACGTTCGTCTTGTGTCAAGTAAACCCGAGTTCGAACCTGGGTACAGGGGATTTTTCCTCTCACTTTGCACTAGGCCTTACGGCCTTACGGCCTTTTGGATGAGACGATAAACCAAAGTCCTGTGTGCCCATGCACTCAGCACATGTTAAATCCGTGGCAATGAAAAAGTTGTCATTTGGTCAAAATCCCCCCCCCTTTCCTTCCTCATCAGTCACAAAAATCGCATGCCAAAAAAAATATGGGCGGCGCGCCTCTGGCTGCGATGCGGTCTCCAAGTGGGAGCAACCCGAATTTCACAGAGACGCTTCTGTGACTATAAAGTACCTAATGCAAGAACCTTGGGGACCGCCTGGTACACTCTACCTTCCACTCTTCATGCCCCACGGTACCACCCAGCCAGGCAACTCCCAATGCCGAAAACCCATATGCAAAACCTGTTCTTTCATTGACCCCACTACAACGATCCAGGGCCCATCCAACAAGACTTTCCAGATTAAGTCGCACTTCAACTGCCAAACCCAAAACGTTGTTTACACACTGACAGGAAGTGTGTTTGTATTTGCTTACCATTTGTCAATCGGCATCACATAACTTCTTTCCTGGACTTAAAGGACAATTCTGCCAATTTGTAATCTGATCAAGTTGGTGATTTTAACAATATTCATTGTTATAAAACACACACACTAAAATATTGTATGAATCGCTCTTAGCCTCTCTACGATCTAGTAACAGTAACAGAGGTCTTGTTACTGGCTTGTTTCACGAAAAACAGCTTGACCACACTTCAACAAATTATAATCTGAACAACAACAAAAACACCCAGTAACCATACACACACAAATAATAATAATAATAAACGGATATTTATATAGCGCTTTCTATCGAGCACAAAGTGCTTTACAATCAGCATTGAAAAACTCACACACGCACACACACACACAACAGACACACACGCAAAACAGACACACACGCACGTACGTGCACGCACGAGAGTGAACGCGTTCTTGCACACAGACATATACACACATCCCCACACACATTTCATCAAACACACAAAAAAACCCATTCTCACTGAAACGCACACAAACTTACTAAAACATACACATGTACAAACACGCGCATACGCGCGCACACACACACACACACACACATACACACACACACACACACACGCGCGCATGAAAAAAATAAGAAAAGAGAAACAGAGGTGGGGGTGGTGGAGGATGAAAAAGAAGCTATATCCACTTTCTTGGGATTCACACAGTGTGCAACTGCAGTGCACGATGTCACTGATGTTTTCTCTGAATGTGTTTCTTCAAATCACCAGACTGCCTGCAAGCATAAGGACAGTGAGGACAGCTGTGAGGTTTCTCTCCAGAATGGATCAGACGGTGTGTTTTCAAAGCATTGGAATGGACAAAGCCTTTCCCACAGTCTGAACACACATGGGGTTTTTCTCCAGTGTGGATTTTCTTATGTACTGTTAAACCGCAAGTTTGAGAGAAAGCTGCCCCACAGACACCACAGACATGGGGTCTAGCACCTTCATGAACTGACTTGATGTGGAGCTGTAAATGACCTGACTCTTTAAAACCACTGTCACAGTGTGGACACTTGTAAGGCCTCTCCCCTGTGTGGACTCTCTTGTGTTTTATCAGGTTACTAGCCAGAGTAAAACTCTTACTACAAACATCACACACAAACAGTTTATGATTTCTGTGAATCAATTTGTGTTTTTTCAGTTTGCTGGGAGTCGGGTAAGACTTTCTGCAGACATCACACATGTGATTCATATTTCTTCCTTCCCCATCTCCATGCCCAGTAGCATCATCATCAATTCTTTTATGCATCAGCTTGTGTGTTTTCAAATCAGAAGCCTGAGAGAAACACTTCCAGCACACATCACACACAAAAAGCTGAGCACCGCTATGCATCAGCTTGTGTTTTGTCAGACTGCAAGAGTCGAAAAAGCATTCCTTGCAGACATCACACACATGCTGTCTACTCCTATTCTTTCCATCTTCATCACCAGTATCATCATCAACTTCCAATTTTATTGTTTTTGTGTTGCCATGGCTACCCACCTTCTTATCTATGTTTGTGTTGCTACCATTACCAGCATCACATCTGTCAGGTGTGGAGGACCCAGGTAACACCATGTGTAGTTTCTCTCCATGAACTGACACCAGGTGAAGTTCCAAACTGCTGACCAGCACAAACGCAACCGAACAATGCTGACATACATGATCTCTTATCAGAGACAGCAGTGACCAAGAAGTGTTGCAAGATATGGGCTGTACTGTGCTGTAGACAGCCGAGGGCTGGTCCGGTGAGTCTTCCTCCATGGACCATGCTGGTTCCAGCTTCTGTTAAACAGAACAAACAACAGATCAATTAGTGAAGGAGACTGAACAAAATATTGTGTGTTAATGTATCATTTTAAAACAAAAGTTCAGATGTAAGTGATACCAGAAGGAATGTTATGTCTCATGTATATAGTGTATTTGCTAGATGATTAGTGGGGCCTTTATAAGATTTAGCGCAACAGACACATTTTTTAATTTTGATTGCTGGGGATACCCACAAGATCTTTCAGCACAAATATTTCCCCCACCTTCTGGAAGTTCTGAGCCAGCAATTTCCTCTGATCTATCACTCTTTTTGATTCTGCCTTTTCCTTCTCTTACTGTCATCAACTATTTCACTGCTTTACTGGCCCATTCTTCTGCCTTTTATTTATAAAAATACAAATCACTTTCTTCGTTGGACTCCATCAAAACAGGAATGTGTTGGTTGAATGCAGCAAGAAGACCAGTACAAACTGAAAACTGGACACATAACTAAATCTGGGCTGGGAACGTAAAAGAAGAAGATTGTTTCAAGCTGATCAGCCATAAGTGGCCAGACTGGAGGCTGTTCAGTGGCAGATTGTGGGTGAGGTGGATAGAGAGAAAAGGGAGAGGGGGGTGAGAAATAGTGGTGGAGGGTAGAGGTGTAAAGGGGCATAATTCTAAGCTGCCCAACCATTTCTCCTGCCATTTTATTAACTAGCGCAACGCCGAGTACCAGTAACGCCTAGTAACGGTAACGCCTAGTAACGGTAACGCCAAGTACTGGTAACGCTGAGTACAGCAAATTTGAAGCGATTCGGTTAAGAAACGGCAGAGTTATAAGGCCCCGTTTCCCGTTGGCGCTGGTGTGAGAGTGACGCGCTCTCCATAGTAACGGTAACGCCTAGTAATGGTAACGCGTAGTAACGGTAACGCCAAGTACTGGTAACGCTGAGTACAGCAAATTTGAAGCGATTGGGTTAAGAAAAGGCGGCGTTATAAGGCCCCGTTTCCCATTGGCGCTGCTCTGAGAGTGACGCGCTCTCCCGATTCTCGTCAAATTTCCTGCCATGCTTTGCCACGGCCATAGCAAGCCTGACAGCAAATTTGAAGCGATTCAGTTAAGAAACGGCGGAGTTATTCATGAAAAGGTGAAGCGGCGTGTAGCGCGCGCGTTGCTGAACCGATTCGCTTCCGGTTTGCTGAACCGATTCGCTTCCGGTTTGGCACACCGATAGGCACCGTCCCCGGTCATCTTCCTGCCAAATTCGAAGGCAATCGGCCCAGAAACGCCGGAGATACGGGCACCGAGAGGCCGGCGGATGCGCGTTTCGCGCATTTGCGAAACCGCGCAAATGACACAGCCGCCTCGGTTGCCGTTGCCATCGCCCCGTGAGGGCTCACAGCAAATTTGAAGCGATTCGGTCAAAAACGGCGGAGTTATAAGGCCTGTTTCGTGTTTCAGATACACACACACACACACACACACACACACACACACACACACACGGACAGTTGGCTTTTTACTATATGATGTTCATTGTTGACCACATCTGATTAAAGAATTACCTGGTAATTGTATTCATTATCTATAAATCTTTGTCCCCCCTCCTTCCCCTTCCTGACCAGGACTTTGCTTCTGAACCAACCCAACCCAACCCTACCCCCTCCTTTCCCCTCACCCCTCCTTCCACTCTTTTATCTCTCTCTGGTTTTCAGGTTATAGATGGTTAAGAGAAAGAAGTCTCTTTAATGAATTCTACTGACCACCACAACACCACTGTCCATCCAAGGCGTACAGTCTCCTTCTGTGACCTCTTCTTTAATTCCGTCCATTGTGTCTGCAGTTCAGGTTCCTTGGTCTGGCCTGTAACAAAGTTATAAAGAAATTATGGTTTGCCACGCACATAATAATGACTTTACTTCTTTCTGGAAAAAATCTAGTTGGCTTCTATTATAGTCTACACGTATTGTTTCCGCATTATGCAGCCCTAAATCACAGGTCTGCTTAGGCATATTTGAAGATTCACACACACATACACACACACCCCCCAGGGACTGCTACGGTAGCCGGATTGGTCTTGCCCAGATACTACGAAATAAAGGCTATGGTCCTTTTTTAAAAAAAAATGTTTATATAGACAGATCCACACTAGAATTTATTCTATGTTTACTTTCCTTTCCATAAGGCTACTTCTATCTCCTCAGCTTTCTAATTTCTTGTCTTCTTATTACCCCCCAAAGTGCAGCAGAATCTTCAGCCTGATGAAGTTGGCTGCCTGAGGCGAGGAAGAAGAAGAGTGACTAATCACAACCTGTATAATGAATGCTTTGGCGTTCATTTTGTATGATGTTCCTTTGAAAAAATAAAACATGAACAATATTTTTTTTTCCAAAACAAATGAAACTGAACTTACGTGTCAACTTCATGCACGTTTGACAGTTATATATCCACATTTACTTTTTATTTAGGACAGTCAAGAGACAATTTAATGATAGAAAAGACAAGCCAGGCTGCTCTTTCCTTCAATAAGTAGTAGCTGGTGGTGGTAGTAGTAGTAGTAGTAGTAGTAGTAGTAGTAGTAGTAGTAGTAGTAGTAGTAGTAGTAGTAGTAGTAGTAGTAGTAGTAGCAGTAGTAGCAGTAGTAGCAGAATCCATTAATGGATGGATTTAACAACTATTCGTATAGAGAGAGAATGGAACGCCTGAATCTTCCAAGTTTGAAAGCAAGAAGAATAAGAGATCTAATACAAAGTTATAAAATATTTAATAATATTGATGACTTGAATGCAACAGAATTTTTCAAACTAACAAATTATGACAGAACAAGAACTAGCACTGATAAAGTATGTATTGAATATTGTAAAACTAACACAAGAAAACATATATTTTACAAACAGAGTTGCACCTTTATGGAATCAATTAGTACCAACTAACATTAAGAGAGCACCTAATTCTAACAACTTTAAAAATCAGCTCCACCAATTACAATTTTGGTAAAAACCTGAATGTACGATATCCCTTGAGTATGTAAAAATAAAACCAAAAACACAAAGATGGGACTTTGAAAGCCTAACAGCTATATTATTTTGTCCCTATTTTCAGTCCTACTATTTGCCGTCCGAAGGCGTCGGGATGCCGTCCGGAGCTGTCTGGATGCTGTCGGGGTACTGTCTGGATATAGTTGTCCTAGTGGCTCCTGGATGTGGATTATTTCATAAAGTACAGTTGTTTGGGTTTTGTGTTTTCCCCATGGGGATACCTGGGGGGGGGGGGGGGGGGAGGTCGTTTGTAAAATATAGTTCCCCTATCTTCTGGAAGTTCTGTGGTTGTAACTTCCTCTAATCTGCCACTCTCTTGAACTCTGCCTTTTCCTTTTGCTTTCTATCAAGTATCATCTAATAATGTCTTTAGCATCTCAAAACATTTTATCTTAATTTTTAATCTTGTTAAAAAGTTGTTTCCATTCGCATGCAGACAGACAGAATGTCAAAGTTCTAGAAACAAAATTTGAAAGATGAATAAACACACCACTACAAAGAAGTATTAAATGAGAGAGAGAGAGAGAGAGAGAGAGAGAGAGAGAGAGAGAGAGAGAGAGAGAGAGAGAGAGAGAGAGAGAGAGAGAGAGAGTAATTTAAGGTAGGTAGGTAGGTAGGTAGGGGCAAAACAAGCCGTAAAGCTTTTCCAAAACAGTCCCATCTTTTAATGTTTTATGATTTTTCTGGTAAATGTATCTTTTTGGTCAAGGTTGATGCGGCATAAATTTTCTTCATAAATCATTATTCGTCATAGCTTCTAAAAACTTCTAAAAATTTTGGTAATGTATCCAGACGATTTTTAAACATATTAGTATGAGGTGCACATTTTACATCAGTAGGCAATTCGTTCCACATGTTAGTAATTCTGTTACCAAAACAATTTTTTCTTATGTTAGTATTATATCTTTTAACAAAAACTTTCCCACAGGCGTTTCTAGTCATATTGTATTGTGGAGATGAAAAGAAATTACTCCAGGACAAATCCACATGATTGTTGAATATTTTATAAGTTTCTATAAGATCTCCCCTTGTTCTCCTTCCTTTAAGTGAAAATAAATTAAGGTACTGTAATCTGCGGTAATAATCCATGATTTTGCATGCTTTAACAAGTTTAAATATAAAAAAATAAAAATAAAAAAGACGCTTGAGAGGCCGCGAGGCCTAGTCGTCTTAATTGACCTGACATGACAACTCCGGACGGCAATTAGTAGCCTAATAATATATGTGATGTACTAGGAGTAGGACACCCCCTAGCCTATTTGGCTAATCCTAATAATAAATTATCTTCCCGTACTGGCAAAAAACGTAGATTGGTCAGCCTACCCAACATTTGTTATAAACCCCGTCGGCAAAGAA